>BJCM01061837.1:0-13969 GCA_018326385.1 Flaveria bidentis
GACCAGCCGTCTCCTCAGCCACAGTTCCCTCAGCATTTTTATAGAGATGTAAGGGTGCCTGCACGTATTGAGACATTTATGCAGGAGATTAATACGAGATTACGGGATCAGGGTCGTCGCCTCGATCGAGTTGAGGATCTTATGGATTGGCACGTTCAGCTTGAGATTGCACGAGCCCGTGCTGCTGGTATTGGTCCTCCAGACTTGCCACCGCCTCGATATTACCCAGATTCACCATAGTTTTTTATATTATTAATTGTACTTTTATTTTGTTATGTATTTAAAAACTTTATTATTTATTTATATTATCATTTAATGTTTGTTTTGTTTTATATGTTTTATTTGTTAACTAACATTTAAAATTATCGATTAATATGTTACAAAATATAACTTATACGCAAAGTGTCAACCTTAACGTACAAAATAAAGCCCACAAAAATTTTTATACGTACTAACCCATACGCGGTGTATACTCCCTTCACAATACATAGAAATATTGCAGAAAAAATTTGGGAAAATTATACGCCGCGTATGGACCTATACGCGCCGTATAGCCACACCGACACGAGTGTGACACGGGTCTTGTCAGAAAATACCTTATACGCCGCGTATGGGTCCATACGTGGCGTATATGGAATATTTTCTAGACCCTATACGCCGCGTATTTCTCGACCCTATACGCCGCGTATGGACCCATACGCGACGTATAGGGTCAACGGGGTGTTGATTTAAAATGGGTGGGTGTCCAAATAAAGCCACCCTTTATATTTACTCTCCAATTAAAAATTTCATTTTCTTAAGGACACAATTATATCAAAGGAATTTATAATTAACATATTTTTCTATTGGTTAAAATAATGATGACTCAACAGTCATATATGATAGTATGGATGCGAGATATGGGCCAAAAGATGAAGGGTTTGGGTTATGGGGTATTATTGGAGGTGGTATAGTCTAGATTAGGTTTTTGGTGCTCGTGGTGGATGTAGGTGGAGTTCAACGAGGGTGATTGTGTTGTTCGTAGAGATTGACAAAAAAATCGGTTCGAGAACCGCTTCAGACAAAATACCCGGAACCGGTTTTGACCCAAACCGCCGGTTTTCTATACTGGTTTGCTAGCCACGCACTCAAAACCGGTTTAAAAGTTACAAACCGGTTAAACCGGTAAGACAAACCGGTTTGGTTTTGAACCCGAACCGGTTTGAACAAAAAAACTTCTAGTTGTTTGCGGTTCAGAAATGTAGAGAAACTAGTTCTTTTGTTAGCAGAAGGGAAATAATAATGATGATGATTTGGACAGTGTCATGAGATGAAAAAAGTTAGATAATTTTTAGAATGTTGTTAACAAAGTTAATAAAGTAAACTGTTTTAGAAAATATAATTAGCTTTAACTACTTTTATAGGTATGCATTTCATTTAAAATCAAGTCGTTTTGCATTTCAGTTTGTATAGTGTTTATTTTTAACCCAAAGATAGCCATAGATGTTGCCGAATGAAAGTACATGTATGACAACCCATCGCATCAAGTGGTATTTTTACTAGTATTAATTTACTACTTAAATTAATTGGTGGTTTTGTGCGGCCGATTAACCGACTAGTGGTTCTCACTTGAGACGTTGACATTTTTTACTTTAGTTTAAGTCCGAGAACCCACCCCGCATCACACACACCTATGTTTATTTAGTGTTTCATTTTCTATTGTGTGTTTTTCTTTCCTAAATTTAAATCAATTTTAGATCCACGTTTCAGAACAAACAACCGTTTGATTGTAACAACATACAACACACTTATTTATGATACGTTCTCAAACTATGCGTTTAACCCTCACGTTCGTGTGATATAGTGCAGGCATGGAACACTAGTTTTATACAATTTTAGATTTCTCCAACCAAATACATAACTCATCAATCCTGCAACTGTGTAATATAATATCATGTACATCATATTTTTTTTTTGTATTCTTCAATCAAATTGTATAATGGCACTATATGGCTATTTTATAAGAGTTATATAGCTAGTATATGGCTTCAATAAACTTACCAAACACCAAGTTAACTTTTATTAACATATTAATTATCGGTTTCATCTTTGGTCGATCTTTAAAGCCATTACGTTTGAACCTTTTTTAGCCAAACCCACAGATTCAACACGATCAAACAAATCAAATCAATCTATTATTATTACATCAAGGAATGAATACAAGTTAATTAAACTGATAAAAGAACTGAAAAGGCAAATGTGACAAAGAATTGAGTTTTGTAAATTGAAAGTGCTTATATAAACTTGTTGATATTTTCACTGCAATGTCCAAAACGTGTGTGTACAGTGGCGGTGAATCGTTACCATAGACCTTATGTGTAACCAAACTTAAGAAAGTAATACTCGTATCGAGGATCAAATACCACAGCTATAGCTGATAAAAGATTATAATCAACCCAATATTTGTTAAACTTCACCCACATTTCATTAGCTGTCTTCATATAATGATCCAGACTATCTAAACAAACCAACTTCAAGTAAATTTGAAAACTTTAGGGAAACATAAATTTGAAGTGGCTCGGATAATTTCCGGGTCACTTTATAAAAGACTTTAAGGAAACCAAATATCTTCTCAATCCTTTCGTATTCAATGATAAGGCACGCTTACAAACATTCTATGCGTCGAACTTTACCTGGTAGGAACATCTTGCATCAAAATTTATATATAATCAGAAACCTTTATGAGCAACATTAACTAACCTTTCTATCCTTACTTCATAGCCGTTGACGCATTTCACGCTTTCATATAACTTTCTAATGTTAGAATAGTGGTGGTCCAACTCAAGTAACCTTTAGAAATATTCTACTAGGAGATCTTTCGAACTCACCACAAAGTAAAGTCTATAACTCTCAAATTCATACAACTTTCTAATATCAGACTGTGTTCCTAGAAAATGAGTAACACTTGGTTCCATATCTGGATATATTTCTATCTCCATACTGTAAGAAAGAAGTTGGCAAATCATGTCTAATTATTGCATGAACCAATAATTTCCTAAAACAGTAATATTCATTAAGTTTTAGATTTCTTGTGTCTAAAACAGTCTTGCTAGAAGAAAAAAATACGACGAATATGTTTTGTCATTAATTTAACACAAGCTCATTGATGATGCAGTAAGTTACCAGTACTATGGTCATGTTTTTGCAAGATGCCTAGTATATTTGGTCATATTTTTTTGGGTGTTTGTGAAGACCTTTCAACACCTTGAGATTCAATTTGAGGTCTCGTCTCTTCATCTAGATCATCGCCTTTCATCTTCAATATGCATTGGATTTGTGTGGTTGGTGTCAATAACTCAGCTACAAAGAATAAACAGAAAGATGAGGGTTGAAACAGAGGGATAACAACCAACTAATGCAAATAACAACTGAAAAAAGTAACATAAGCATAAACAGCAGAACTCATACAAAAATAAAACAAGGCAATGATGAATTTTTTTTAAAAAATATCCATTTATTAAAAATACTTGATATTTTTTAAAACGAAGTCTTCTTTCAATTTACAATCTTCACAAATTTTGTTATTATTCGAAACTATTTTTAAATGAAACGACAAGGAGGTATTATGAATTAAAAATACACATTGGGTGACTTTCAACCCGTTTGACCCATAACCCATTTTCCCTTTTCAGTTATGCAAACTTTTTGGTTTTACTCATTAGAGATAAAACAAAACCCAAATCAACCCATTTTTAAAATTGTAAGTAAAGGGTTTAAAATTGTCACCGTTTACAAAACTATATAAGGGTAGAAAAGGAAAATATATATGCACCTTCATTGACAAATTATGATACTTTATGTCCGCATCATTCGCTCGAGAGCAAAAAAAGAAAAGCAGATGATTTACAAAATCTTTAAAAGTATATGCAGACTTTATGAATAATCAAGCAAACTAACAGAATGTGCTGACAAATTTAAGATCTAGTTGCAGTACCTTTGACATGATGTCAATATCATGTAATTTTGAAGCTGATAAAGGTAACTGCAACTTCATTGTCAAAGAATCAGTCACATATGGAAGGTAATTGCTTCAAAAAGATAGAAAAATACAATTACAGAGCTAGAAGAAATTGATAATGAATGTACATCTTTTGATATATTGTAGACAGAAGCATAAATTTATACTAATGCAAGTAGTGATATAAGAATATTTTGTAACACTTGTTAAACATAAAGATGGTAATTCTTCTTTTTTCCATCCATATAACAGCATTGCTCATGTGTGGCCAAAAGTTATTGACTCCTTTTTACTTTTTATATAACAGCTTTTTTTAAGTATGTAATTGAATAGATTTAAAGCAAAACATTACATTGGATTCTTGTTATACCCTATAGGTGTTTTCACTTGACAGGTGCATATGGATACATCACAACAGAAACAACTTAACTTTAAAAGTTATTAGGAACATGGTTACAGTTGAGAAGGAACTATTTATCATTACAAGTTTAATAAGATGACCATACATCACAACTCAATGCCTTAGATGTTTGGTTGTAAAACAAGTCAGGTATACTTATAAACAAATATTACAACTGTAAAATGACAGTACACAATGAAGATCGAGACATGAGCAAGATTACCAGACACTATTTTCCACACAATTAACGCCTTCTTTGTGTGACAGAAGAGTACTTTGGTATTTAGGAATAAATATGTAATTTAACATGTATTACGATGTAGTATGTCTTTAACATAGCATATATGTGACAATCATGTGCAACATGACGAACAACTAATTCAACGTACCATAGTTTTTTTCTGTAATCTGTAATTATTACTAGCAATTTTAACATTAAAAATGCAGCTTATAGTACTAGGTACCCCTCAAGGTGAAGGAACCCATAAGTATATGAGCTCTATCTTTCCTCATGGTAAGAACTTTTGAATCCAACTTTTGATGATATATTAACACAAATACAAAATACTAAAACGGGTGAAACAGATCTGTTACAACTGTAGTTATGTTATAATGTTATATCATCTATACATACATCAATCAATCAAAGGAATAAAAATATAACAGATTGGGGAAAATTCTATAAAGGGAAAAATATACTAATTGAACTTTAGGCCAATTTCCATTTGAGTTATTGAAGAGATTTTTTGACAAAAAACGAAACTTTTTTTTTACCAAATATAGAACAGAAATGTATCAAAATACAGCATGCACCAAGTACCCCAGATGCATTCACAATATACCCCACCCACACCTCAACATATTTTCAAAATTTATCAATTTCTTTGTCAAAATAAGCTACAAACTCAAATTCCACATAATTTCTTCAAGATCAAATGTGATTATGTGAATTAATCAACGAAATACAACATTTTGAAAGAAAAAACCCAAACAAAACAATGAGATGTCGTTTTTAGTGTGTTAATTTCTTGAAAAAGTGGTTTGCTTTGCACAATGAACATGAACTAAGTGGAATATGATTGTACCATTAGAAGAGCAGTGATTGTATGATTCCGAGAACACCGATTCCAACAAGGATGATGATAGAATGATTGAGATGAGAATTCCTATACTGAATCCATGTGGATATTAGTGAATTCATGGGTAAAATGATTTCAAGATTCGTGAGGTGTAGGCATGGCGGCTTCATTTGGGTTCATTTATTTCTTCAATTTTTCATGTGGCTTGTTTTCTATTGGTTCCTTAATTCCAAGGATAATTGCAATTTACAATACCATGTTACGTGTGATTGATGCAACTATTTAATTATTACAAATTCACATACAATAAGTTGCCAATTATTATTTGAACATTTTTCCAATATTCAATTAGTCAACCATCTTGGTTTTAATGGCCAACAAAAATTAAAAATAATATTAGTTAAATAATGTTTAATCACTAAAAATTCTTCAACATCAAATTCAACATCAAATGTGAATTTGTAAACAACCCATAACATACTTAGGATTGGATCTCATTCAAATCCAAATTCTTTATTCGGATATCAAAAAAATTTTATTCGAATTATTCGTATATTCGATTAAATCAAATAAGAGCACATTGTATTTCTAGTTTAATACTCGTTATGTAACTACTTATTATGTTTCTAACTCAATATTACACAAGAATTGATTGTTGTTTAAAATTAGGGATTCTAATCTTCAATCCTAAACAATTACACATTATACTTAAACTTTGAATTTGTGTTCAGATTAATTTAAATGTTCAGGTTTATATGCTTTATTGTGATTCTAAACTAGTAAAATGTTAAAAGAATAAAAATTAACAAAAAAAAACAGAAACATAAAAGTTGTAAAAAAATTTATTCGATTTTATCCGAATCTGATCCGAATTGAAGTTGCATAGATTTGGATCAAATAGAGATATGAAGATATCTCTTAATCGAATCGGATCGAATTTGACTTCAAATAGGGTCATACAATTTTCAAATCCGAATATTCGATCTAAACAAAACCGAATAACCCATTATCCAATTTGATAAACATCCTAGCTTCATCGATCAACCATTCATTTGTAAGTACACAAGTGGATTATCTATTTTTTTTAGTGGCACACCTAATCAAACCATTCTTATTGCAGGTAGGCACCTAAGAGTCTCAAGCGCATGTGAATCCACATGAGCATGTGGCACACAACTAACCCATTGCCCGGCCATGCCTATAGGATGTTTTTGATGCTATTGTCTGCGGCTACGGATGTGTTGTGGTTGACTTGGTGTAGAAGGCGACGATCTAAAAAATCATAAGCATTTTTGTGGGATGAAAATCATTGTTTGAACAAAGTTTGCAGAGTTGTTTGTGTGTTACTAATGTGTGAGATAACTAACCACTCTATAAATGCTCTTACTAGTGAAAGGGCTAATATATGTGGTCATCATAGTATTCAACTTTTACTTATTAGGATTAAACATTCAATAAGACAATTTCATAGACCACCACATTTGTATTTCTTTTCTTCTATCCTAATTGTAGTCAAATCTGTGTCAAATACAATAAAATTATCTTTTACCAACTCACACACACTCTAAATCCTATACCTTTGTCTCAAACGAGACTTGAACTTTCAAACACTTAATGTAAAGGCACCCTAATGCCGCCATGCCAATGTTACGCGTTGCTGCTTGCATATAGGTCAATGCTACCTATCTGAAACCGCTGAGTTGCTTGTCCATCACGAACTGCTAAGAACCGAAACCTGCCATTTAACAGATGGAACCCACAAATCAAAATTATAACACAATCAACGGTCCTCAAATACAGTGTTGTTTTGTTCATGCAGGACCGGTGGTCAGGTGAATGAAACAGAAGGTACAATAGCAAAACTCACTTCAACACAAAGATATATCTTAAAAGGGTCTAGAGATAATACCTAAATACATTTGCTAAATATCCCTGCAACTTGACTTTATATGCTTTTCGCTGGAAACGGTTGTCAAAAACTTGGCCAGTTTGTTCATCCAAAACACGCCAGCTGGAACCGCCATCATCACTACCTTCAACCACCCTGAAAGATAATTAACTGTCATTTTATACGTTCTCTATACGACTATGGGTCCCATCTTCATTACTCCACATTCAGAATATCACATATTCATATCTATGTAAACAGTATGCAGAGAATAGAATTATTATATAGTCAAAGATGAATTGGTCCTTTGCCAATTACCAAAATTTGCTTAACTGCATGTCTTCTGCATAGATACATAAATATTACATGAATCAACATATATCATCCGGAACATGCATTCTGAAATGATCTTAGTGCTAAATTAAGCTTCTAGTTCCGCTTTCATTAAAATGCGCACATGCACACACAATGCATGTTGTGTGTTAAAAAAGGACATTTTTGCCTAGAATCCCATTCTTGAACAGACTTACCAGTCCTTTGGATCTCTTTCTGGAGCATCATTGGCTGACATTAGTTCATATGAGCACAGTTCATAGACCTGTGCACCCATAGCTTTATATATTAACCAACAACCTGCAATATTAAATGCTTCAATTAGCATGAAAGATAACTGAGACAACAAGAAAACATACACTATTGGCTGTATGTCTACTTGTATCATCATGTGGTGCTCGAGTAAATAGCTCACAACATAATCATCTAATATACCTTTCGGGCCATTTGGTTCTTCCCATTTTGACAAGCGGGTCCCATCAAACGCAGATGTAGCCTGCAAAGTTTCCAATTTTTTATCAATGGATATTCATTAACCAACATAACAAAATAACAGAAGATGTGCCCCAGGTACTTACAATCCCAAAAGGGAGCTCCTCCCCGCTAGCAAGAACGGACCCACAACATATTCTGTTTAGTTTTAGCAGAGGCCATGAAAGATGAGATTTACTTAAGTTGTCACAGAGTTTTATGTTATAGCTGACATCATCCAAAGCATGGAACACAACAGGCAATGCGAGGGATGCTTTCACAGGATTATCATCAGCTAAACAAATTTCAACTTTTCCATTTGTTTCAACCTTACTTTTTAAAGAAAGAGCATCGAGCATTGGATTGAAAGACGGCAACAGTTCACGGATTAAATTTGAACCAATAACAACCCTTCTTGTTTTAAATGGGCTCTTCTTTAGATCTATCAAAACCGTTCTGATAAAATGTAGAGCTTCGAGAGCTTTATGTTTGGAAGAAAATTCCGCTAAACGAGATATTAAAGGAGAGAATGCATTATAGATTCTTGAAACATGCTCATCAGCACATACACGAACCGGGCAAGAAGAAGAACTTAAAGAATCAGACCCAATTTCAGATCTTAATGTGCGCCATTCGTTGTCACCACTTAATCTTCCTGGTAAGGACAAAGAATCATTTTCTTGAGAATGTTGACTTTTTTCAAGCTCTTTGACTTCATTACGGTCACGTTCCTCAAGTGCAGATATCACAGACGTCAAGTTCCTTCTAAGTTCTCTTGTTATATTTGCAAGAACAGTAGATGCACTAGACTCTGTAGTTAAGGTTCGACGAGATAGAACCTTCAAAATGAAATTTTTGTCTCCTGTTGATCAAAACAGCAGATTGAAGATAATGATTAAAAAGTTAACGAGGACTTACCTCATGCCACTTCCGGGTGTAACGTTTAGTGACATCATAGACTCCATCTTTAGCAAGAGCAACAGTATAGTTCAATTTCTTGTTCCACCTTCAAGGGGAAAATACATTACCCATGATAACAGTAAGAAAACAGTTGAGCTTTTGCATAACAAGATACAGATTTGTAGAGGTTGCAATTTCAACCGACTAGATTTGGGTTGTGTTTTGTCTCAACTGAGCCAATCAAAAAGCTAAGTATATGGGAGACCGGTAAAACAGAATCGTTTACTTGGGTTATTATTATTATTTTTTTTGTGATGATATTGTTTTCAAAATCACAACTAAAACATTCATCATGTATTAAACAATCGGAAAAAAGGTGTTTGTAAGTAAACCCAACCCGCCCATGACTAAAAATGTCCCGTTTCAACCAGATATTGTTTAAAACTGTAACCCAACTAGCCCATCTTGCCACCTCTACTGATTTGTATGAGATCATGATGGAAATGAAGAAAGTACCCCTTTTCATATAGCAATGGGGTATCATATATTCCTTCACAGGGATCAAGATGCATCCATCTGTAACAGAGACAAATGGAAACTTAAGATTACAAGTTATTTAGACAATCCATATTCTTCGTGTGAAATTACCTTCTCAATAACACTGAATAGCACTCCGTCCACACGTGATCTGTGAAATCCAGTATCTGAGAAGAATACTCTTAGCAGAAAGTTACAATCTTAACAAATAAACTCTTTTACTTGTTCCATATAGTGCAGATTTAGGGTAGGAAAATAAACTTTTCATTGAAATCAAAGCCCTTGAACAAAACTAGATGAAACGTCGTTTACAAGAAATCAAGTTTAGCCAAAAATGTAACTGCAAAAAGTTAAGGGCTGTTTGGTAACATTATGTTGAGCCATTAATGTTTCTGAAACTTAACCATTAATAGGTGTTTTTTTAAGTGAACCAAACAAACTCTACATCTGACTGGTTCAAATGTGATGTAGCCAGTGGAATCATTAAGAGGTACCAAACAACCTTTTAACTATGTAACCTGAATCATAAACCTAAATTACCTATCTCTAATCAAATAATTAAAGTAGTAACCCGAACTAATAACTTCAATTAAATAGTCTACATCAATTTGCACAGATTTTTATGGTACATTAATTAACTCTAACAAAATACCTTAATAAGTAACTACCTAAGCTTAAAAAATTGT
The DNA here is from genome assembly GCA_018326385.1 of Flaveria bidentis. Classification (NCBI taxonomy): domain Eukaryota; kingdom Viridiplantae; phylum Streptophyta; class Magnoliopsida; order Asterales; family Asteraceae; genus Flaveria; species Flaveria bidentis. The sequence goes on from BJCM01061837.1 coordinate 10,292, forward strand.
AACACAGTTAAACCTTAAAAATCTTTAGTTAGGACCATGAATAATTATTAGTTTAGAGAGGAATAAATGGGTAATTTAAAACTTCTATATTTTATAGAGTAAATCCCCATTTAACAAATGCAGGTTACATATCCATAAAATTGTAAAATTTACCTATCTTATTCACTGAATTAATTTAAAAAAATGTCAAAGATGATATGACAACTTTGGAACCAATTACGTGGAAGAAAACACTTATCACGTCTAAAACTCTACACAGATTTTTGTTGTACTTCAAGAACACAATTCAAAAATATTTAAATGAAAAACGAAAAACTAGATATGGGCTCAACCTAAGATCTATGTTTAAGAAAAAGAAAAACATTGCAAAATAAATCATATTTCCACATGGTGGTATTGTGACACTCTAATGCTTACATGTAGAGAATTGTATAGTTCAAAGGTTTTAGGCTTTATTTAAAATTAAGAGGCTTAGTAAAGTTTCTAGGACCAATTGGCAAGCATTAAAACATCTTTGACTAGGAGCAAATAGCCATTTAACTTCTTTTAACAATTACCAAAGATTCCCTAAAGGCCTAAACTCTTAATAAAGGACTAAAATTTATAAGTTGATCAGCTTTACCAACAATAAGCTTCATGAGCAAACATATAAGTAATGCAGATAAGTGTCTTACCAAACGAGTATCATAGCCAAAAGCGCGGCAATAGAGTGAAAAGCAATTGGCCCACTCTCCACAACGCCCCTTCTTTGTTTCAAGAAGCTACATCATTAAAGGATGCTCAACAAGTTAAAATAATCAGAAACTTCTTGAAAGGAAAAAAAATATTGCTTACCTTTATAGGATCATTGTACCGTGGGAAACGGGTCGTTCTAGAACATGTGTTGCAACTGGTCAAGTTAAGAAAAATATATAAGAAATTAAAGAAAACCAGAAAGAGTAAACAAGAAAAAATTTCAATGAAGAAAGTTAAACTCATATTCTAATACTACATGATGATTAGAAGAATAGCTTAAAAGGATTTTCGATAGCTAATCATGAGATCAGTGAGGAAATTAATACGCCAATCTAGAATGAATGACCCACATAGTATTTAAAATGAATCATGATCCAAATTCAGAGGAGCTTTTTTTACATAAAATGGATAACTTTGATTTTGGTCCACAAGTTTCCTTCATTATGTCCCCGTAATTTTCAACATTTCAGAAATAGTCAAACGGTTTATTCAAACTATTTGCCAAGTTAGACATTGCATTATTTTGGAATGGAAAGTATACAACCATTTACATCCAGGATATCCATTTCAAATTACAAGCTTCTCGCCAGTTTAAGTTTTGCTTACATACCCTAATGATAAATCACAATCTTATTTTGAAAAGTATAAAAAGAAGGTCTTTTCTATGGTTACCACAAGAAGCATATAACCTAGAAATGCAGAATACAGATGCAAACAGAAACTCATATATGGTAATCAATCCAAAGAAATCAAAAGGTGGTATTGTAGAGTAAAATCTTATAAATGACAGATCATAAATCTTCTCTCCATACCGATAAAGTTCAACTCGAGAGGCACCATAAGCTATCTCCGATGAATTTGCTACACCCATTCCTTGATTGGTAGTTTCATTGCCACAACCTTCACAAGGAGGTGAGTTCACCCACCTAAATTCATAAAATTCCATAATTACAAACGCAAGTAACATAGCTTAACAATGTAATGATAAGATTAATTGGCATTCATGGTAGCGCGAGACTCCTTGAACATGACATCTTTCACAAACTCTAGAAGGAAAGTACCATCACATGCAATCGTTACTTTGAAAAGGGTGTAACCAACCAACTATTGGTGAATCCAGTCCACGTGCCACACATTCAACTCTTCAGGGGCGAACAACTATATAGCGACACACATGAAAATTGAATGCGTGACTTACATGACCGTTTCCATAAATAGTCACACCCCTTTTCAAAGTAACAATCACGTTTAATTGTATTTTTCTTCTGGAAAGGAAATATAACATACTTGAATGTCTGTTTGAACCAGAAAAGAAGTTGCAGCAAGAACGCATGATCTACCTCATCTTTGGATGGACTTAAGTTCCCCTCCTGAACACAAATGGCATCCATATACGCAAAACAATTAAGCTTCACAAATCCAAGGTTTATTTCATTTGACAATGAGAATATGCAAATTTCAACCTTAGCCAAAGCAACCAATGCTTTCTCCTCAAGCTTCTCCACAGGTACTGTTTTCCTTGCTGCCTCTTGTCTACGCGGGTCTTCGTACTTCACGAACATTACAACAGATATGTTATAATTTCACAACATCATACATGATCTGGTATAAATCCAAATAGAGTGAAACTTACCTGAAGAACTTGATCAACATAAGGCCTAATTCTCTGTTCAAATTGCTTATTATCTTCACTAACAGCAAACTGTTGAAACATAAGTGCCTCTTCTTCTTCCTATAACCAGAAAATTTGGATAAATTAAAAATAATATATACAAAAAACTAAATAACGTTCTTTCTATACCTGCAACATTCTAGCAAGTTCTTCATCAGATTTCAATGTGGCAGAATCCAATTGAGGGTTTTCGTCATTAATCGAAACCAACCGAAGCTTATCGGATATTGCAACGAGATCGGAGTCATCGGACACAATTCGATCGTCTTCAACACCGTATATCTTGAAACAATGAATCGGAACAGACATCAACACATGCAATTTGATAAACATAAAGATTCTAATTTGGGATTCAAGAGAAGAGAATCGACCTTTTGCTCATCTGGAGGAACTGCAGTGAGGGAAAACAACTGGAATTTGAAGACTTCAAAACCATCTTCAGTGTCGTAATCGACATCAAAGTTGGAATCTTGATGATGGACGATGAACTTTCGGGCGACCATAATTTCAATTTCAAGTTCAAACAATCGAAAAGTTTCGAACTTTTTGTAGAATCTTTAGACTTAAAGACAAGGTATCATAGGGGGATAGCTTCAAGTAGTCATCTATATATATTGCATTGTCTTTACAAAGTGAGGGCTAATTTAAGAAAAACTTCACATGGGACTGGTTTTGTATTTGTTTTACGGATGAGGTCATCATCACCTCTATTGACGATAACTTTGTGATTTTTATTATAAAAAATCACCGATGTTTGTCATTTTAACAGAAAATTTTAACATTGATAGTCATTATTATCATTGCCAATGGTTATGAGTGGGAGATCACCACTTCCGTTGGTAATGAGTAGAATGTTGTCTAGTCAATCTTGTAAAGTTTTAAAGCTTTCTATTTCTCTACGAAAATTTTACAATGATAACTTTCTCCAATCGCGACTAGTTAGATAGGTAGGTTATAAAAGTTATAATGCTTAAAGTTGCCACCATCACAATGGCGATGACAATGTAATCGTTAGATCACCATCACAACAAACACACACTTCATTAAGATATGAGAGTTGCACTCAAGTCATAGGAACATATTTAATCTATATAACAGCTTGCCATTAGTAAAAACTAAAAACGATCAAAATCTTTCAATCTCATAATGTTCTCTACTTATAATGATCTTTTCTGATATGATATAAGCACACAACACAAAATATATATAGTTTTTCAAGCCGTTCAATATATATATATATATATATATATATATATATATATATATATATA
>BJCM01061838.1:0-20328 GCA_018326385.1 Flaveria bidentis
ATAAAAATTATTTTAAAACCCTACTCTAATAAAAAGGTATCTTGGGATAATACGTGTCAACACCATAATCATTCTCACTGAAATTGTCCCACCTCTCTCTTTTATTCAATAACTACCTTAATTACTAATACTACTATTTAATATTTTTTAAAAATTTAATAAATTAAGAAAGAAATCTATTTATTGAGGTTATTTCTTAATAAATATTTTTTTATAAAATTATTAATTTTTTAAACGTAAATTGTTTTTTAAAAATACGAAATATTTTTAATTGCTATTTTTAAAAAGTAAAAAAATCAATACGAAATATTGGGATTTACAATAAAAAAAATTTAAAAATAATATTTTTACACAGATTGCTTTAAAATAAAATGTTTATTTTTTGAAATAAAATTTAATAACAATTATTTTGGAATTTGATATAAATGTTTTGTTATTTATAGTCATTTCTCATATATAAATTCAGTCATATTATATTTTAGAATATTATTTTATAATTAATAAATTTTATTATATTAATAATTATTTATTCAAACCGTGTAACCCACGGGTTTACTAAAGCTAGTTAATTCATAAAATGATAAACATAATTACATTCTTACTTCTATTGGTATTAATTTATTATATTATTTAGTTTGTGAATATTATACAATATTAGTACTGCTAGTAAGACTTTATATTTAGTTTAGAAAGAATATTGTTAACAATTTTCATCATTTTGTTGACGCGCTTATATGATTTGTAGGTCTTAGGAAAATGGTTCAGAATGTATCTCAAATCTTTGCTCCTTTTGTGAATACTATGACCGATTTGATCAAAACACACCTAGGATATGCCATTTGCTCCACAAAACATGTCAACAACATGAGAAAAAAGATGAAGGTCTTGGAGGATACAAGTGCGGATGTAAAAAAGCACATGGACACAAACAAAATAAATGAAAAAGAGATACCTACTGGTGTACTTGAATGGTTGAATGATGTTAAAGATATCAAGGAAAAAGTTGAAAGTATTCCAAGTGATGGCATTGGTTGTTTGAACATAACAATGAGGCATCGAGTTGGAAGAAACGCTTTTAAGGCTACAGAAACAATCGAAGAACTTATTGCAATAAAAATTGGGTTTACTTGGACTGATGCCCTAATACCTACAGGAAGAGTCATCAATCCTCAAACCACATCATCCACTACTTCTACACCACCATCATCGTCATCGGTTGGGGATGTGTTCAAGTAAAGAGACGTGCCATTCAACGATGCATTGAATTTCCTTCAACAAGAAGACGACAAGAGTCAAGTGATAGCTTTGTGTGGAATGGGTGGTGTTGGTAAAACCACCATGATGAACCAACTCACAGATGATAAAGAAGTCAAGACATGGTTTCACTGCATTGTGAAGGTAGCTATTGGAAGTAATCCCAACATGCATTCTATTCAGAATGATATAGCACTATGTTTAGGAGGCGAAGGTTTGCGTGAAGAGACTATAACAAGAAGGGCAGATGGACTTTGTAGAAGATTCAAAAATATATTAGATGATAGAAAAAAGATTCTAGTTGTACTCGATGATGTGTGGAAGAAGGTTGAACTTGAAGATATTGGACTAACAAGTCCATTACCAAAAGGTATCAAGTTATTACTCACCTCTAGGGATTCTAAATTCTGTCAACAAATTGCCGTTGATGCTTGTTCGGATCTTCAAGAAGTTAAAGTCGATGTCTTGAAGGAGGCGGAAGCAAGGAGTTTCTTTTCTCGAATCACACAAATTTCAAAAGAAGTTGATAATGAGAAGTATCTAATAGGATGTGATATTGTCAAGAAATGTGGTTATTTACCACTTGCAATCAAACTCATTGCATCAACCCTTAAACCTAAAGAAGATTACGTATGGAGAAACACACTTAACCACTTGAAGAATAACGATGATATTGATAAAGTGCAAGAAGTTATCAGAATAAGCTACGAGCATATAGAAGAATATGAGGAAAAAGAGATTTTTCTGCATTGTGGCTTGTTTCCTGAGGATTATAATATTCCAATAGAATATCTCACAAGACACTCATGGGGCTTAAAGTTGTTTCGAAATGTTTCCAGTTTGAGAGAGGCTAGAGACCGGGTAAGAACGTGTGTGAGCAATCTCATAAATGCAAATTTGTTGATCAAGAGTAATGATGGTACGCGTGTTAAAATGCATGATCTTGTGCTTGCTTTTGTGTTAGGAAAAGTTTCTAAAGGTGACCGTGCTTGGCTTATTAACCATGGCGATGTATCCAAGTGGGGTGGAGATGAAACGAGGGAGTCTTGCAAAAGTATTTCATTAACATGTAAGGGCATGTCTCAATTTCCTAGAGACTTTAAGTATCCAAATCTTTCTCTTATACAACTTATGCATGGACATTATTCACTCAAGTTTCTTGAAGATTTTTATAAAAATATGAAGAAACTTGAAGTCATATCATATATTGATATGTGTTATCCACCGCTTCCAAGATCACTTCACTGCTCTACCAACCTTAAATCACTTTGTCTCTACCAATGCACTTTGATGTTTGATTGTTCCTTTATTGGAGATCTTGTGAATTTGAAAGTGCTCAGCTTTGCTTATTGTGGCATCCGCAAGTTACCTTCTACGATAGGGAACCTCAGAAAGCTAAAACTACTAGATCTAACGGAATGTGTAGACCTTCGTATTGAGGATGGTGTTTTTACAAACTTGGAAAATCTTGAAGAGCTATATATGATTGTATATACTCATTACAAGAAGCCTATTAGGTTAACGGATGCCAATTTAGATGAATTGAAGATGCTATCAAGCAAACTTCGTGCATTAGAGGTTGAGTTCGATAAGATGAACACCCGGTTGAAAAACATTTTCTTTACAGAACTTTATAAGTTCAAGATATCAATCGGTTGTCGGTTTAATGAAAAGAGGGTCTTGTTCAATAACAATTTGTTTAAAAATACATTGAATCTTATGAGTGTCAACAAGAATGACCTTCACGAATGCAAGATTAATGAGTTGTTCAAGAAAACAGAAAGACTTTGTTTACAAGTGAATGATATGATTGGTCTTGAAGATATTGTTTCGATCTATCCTAATGATCAGCACCCATTTTGTTATTTAAGAGAGCTTGAGTTGCATAATTGTGTAGAACTGAAGTACCTCTGTACAATATCTCTGGCTAGAGGTTTAAGAAAACTAGAACGCCTCACGGTATCGTCATGCTCTGCTTTGGAAGCACTTGTACACAACGATGGAAGGGAGATTAATTGTGCAGATGAGATTATTACATTCGCTGAGCTAAAGTATTTGTGTTTGAGAAAACTACCAAAACTGGTAAGTTTGTTCCTCATTGACAATGCGGTTGAGCTCCTGCACCTGGTTGAATTGGAAGTTAATGGCCTTCCGAATTTCACTAGCATTTATCCTGACAAGAACAATATTTTTACATTGCAACAACCATTCTTGAATAGTCAGGTAATTAATTATACATCATGAATTTATAAGTGTGAACCAGTTATTTTAATTAATATATTTGATGTGTGTATATTACAGGTTAAAATTCAAGGGTTGAAAAGATTGAAGGTTGTATTTATGGAGAAGTTGAAGCAGATATGGGCATGTAATAGTATGGAGGAGGAAGTGAATAATATTTCCACGTTGAGAGAGATTGAAGTTACAGGATGTGATAGTCTTGTGAATCTGTTTCCAACCAATCCAATGAGGTTACTAAATCATTTAGAAGGGCTTACGATTTGGACATGTGATTCCATTGAAGTGATATTCAACATAGACATAGAATGTTTTGGTCATGAAGTTAGCAAAAGCAGCTTGAGGAACATTTCTGTACATAATTCAAGGAATGTAAGAGAGGTGTGGAGGATAAAAGATGGTGGAAATAACTCTAACAGTATTTGTGCCTTTGACGCTGTTGAAAGCATAACAATTTCAAATTGTAAGAGGTTTAAAAACGTATTCACACCAACAAACACCAAATTTGATATGAGAGCACTGACATACTTACTTATTCGTCCCTATAACTTAGAGGGAGAGGTATGACTTTCACCTGTTAATCTTATTCAGTTGTTTCTAGTAATGGTTAAAAAGTTATTTTGTTAGGAAAATCAGACTACTTCTTATTTAAGTATACATAAATTATAACATTTTAATTCAGTTGCTTTTCACTACTTTTGATTTAAGTATACATAAATTATAACATTTTACTGTTGGTTGTAGGTTGGGAGAAAAGAGGGAGACGATAATATTTCTATTGTTGCATTCCCATCCATTCTTTATACGGACACTTTTCAGTATCTTCGTACTCTTCGTATGGAATATTATTATGGTGTGGAAGTGGTGTTTGAGATGAATAGTCCAAGTAGTGAAGAATTGATAACAACGAATACAAATAGTCAACAACCACTCCTACTACTACCCAATCTTCAAGAGTAAGAGTTAAGACATATGGAGATGATGAGTCATGTGTGGAAGTGGAATAAATTCTTAATCCTTCAAAACCAATCCTCATTCCACAAACTCACAACCATAACAATGACTTATTGTCACAAGATTAAGTACTTGTTTTCACCTCTAATGGCAAAACTCCTTTCCAGCCTACAAAAAATTGATATAGCAAATTGTGATGATATTGAAGAAGTTGTTTCAAACAAGGATGATGAAATCAGTACATCTACTACATACACAACCACCACTTTATTCCCTTGTCTTCATTCTCTATCTTTTAAACGCATGGGAAATCTAAGGAGTATTGGTGGTGTGTTTCATGATAAATTTAAGGTATGTCCTTTTATCACACCACCCAAAGGCCCATTATGATAAAAACCTTTGATCCTCTTAAAGCATTGAAATTCAAATCCTCTGTTAATTACTTTATTTTATTGTATAGTTATATTTAAAGTTCATTTTTTTTTTAAATTTGCTACAGCTTTTTCAAGTCAGGGTTATTTCTTGGTCCTTATGCCAGTACTCTAGACAAGTAGAAATAGATTCATGTGATGCATTATCAAGCGTGATTCCATATTATGCTTTAGGAGAGATGCAAAATCTTCAAGTGTTGAAAGTATATTCTTGTGCATCTTTAATAGAGGTATTTGAAACTCAAGGGATCAATAGCAACAGTGGTGGTGCTAGTAGTAGTAGTAGTACCAACATTGATGAAGGAAATGGTGGTAATGATACTACAACGCTAGTCATTTCAAGACTTGAAAATAGTAACGTAGCTCGTTTGTCTAATCTAAGAGAATTAGTAATCGAATCTTGTGATCTTTTGCAACATGTATTCACATTTTCCACACTTGAAAGCCTGAAACAACTCGAAGTGTTAACGGTAAAGGGATGCAAGGCAATGAAAGTAATTGTGAAGAAAGAAAATGACGAAGAGCAAAAAAAGATTGTCGTATTTCCTCATCTAAAGTCCCTGCAACTCGTCAATCTGCCAAACTTAAATGGTTTCTTTCTGGGGAAGAATGAGTTTCATTGGTCATTACTAGAAACGGTCATGATCGGTCAATGCCCACAGATGATAATGTTCACGTATCATCATTCATTGGCTCCAAAGCTCAAGTACATACATACAAGCTTAGGCAAACATAGTCTTGACTCTTGAATCTGGCCTTAACTTTCATGTGACGAGATATTTGCATCAGGTATATTCGCATTTAATAAATCATCTCCGATTAAGGCTTACCTTTTTTTGGCTGGCTTATTTGTATTTCTTTTTTGGCTTGCAGACAAGTCCAAGCTTGGAAAGCTTACCTTGGTCTTTCGATAATTTGATTGAAATAGACATGAAAGATGATAAGGAGGTTGAAAACATTATTCCTTCCAATGAAAACATTATTCCTTCCAATGAAAACATTATTCCTTCCAATGAGTTGCTACACCTGCAAAAGCTAGAAAGGATTCGACTAAACAATCTTTCATATGTAAAGGAGGTATTTGAAGTAGAAGCAACAGAAGGGACAAATAGTGAATCACAAACTCATTTTGTTGAAATTCCAAACTTAACACAAGTGCAGTTAAGTTTTCTCTATAATCTCAAGTATATTTGGAAGAGCAATCATCATGTATTGAAGTTTCCAAACCTAACAATACTCTCTATTGAAGGATGTTTTGAGATACAACATGTATTTACTAGTTCCATGATTCATAGTCTCCAACAATTCCAAAACCTACATATAAGTGTCTGCTTAAACATGGAGGTAATTGTAAAGGTAGATGAATCAACATTTGAATGTGATGATAAAGTGACAGAGGTTGTGACGTTACCTCGTCTAAAGTCCTTGAAACTTCAAAAACTTAAAAATCTCAAGGGGTTTTGTTTAGGGAAGCTGGATGATCTTTCATTCCCATCATTACATACTTTGGAAATCAAAGCATGTCCTGAAATAACTGTTTTCACCCAGGGACATTTGGCTACTCCAGCGTTAAACGTAATTGATACGAGTTTTGGAAGGTATTACTTAAATGAAGACCTTAACTCCTTCATACTAACCAACAAAGATGCTTTGAGATGCTGGGATTAATAGTAGATGCTATTGTAACACCAACATTGCAGTTCCTCATGCCACTTAGGCATTTTGATTTTATAGTCTGTGTTTGTTCTTGTATTATAGCTAATTCTACTCTTGTAATTTCTAACCATCTGTATAGCCTATATTGCCATGTTTAGAACTCTTTAACATCAACTGATTTTATAGTCTGTGTTTGTTCCATTAAAATTTATACAGTTCGACCCATACAATTGATACTTCTTTAATACAGCACGGTTTGATATTGCCAGACCGACTTAAGTTTACTTATATTTATCAAGACTCTGCACATAGTTTAAGGGTTGCATGTGTCAAGAGAAGAAATTCCCAAGGGGTCATTTTCAAACTTTGTTTTATAGTTTTCATGCATTTAACTTTGCACCATTATTTCTACTCTTCATAACTTGTGTTCATTCATCAGCACTATCAAACTTTCCTCAAGAATAATCTCAACTAACATTTTCACCAAACTCGCCACAACAAGACCAGAAAACCTGCACTTATAATCAACTCTAACGAAAGGTCGCAGATAAACAAGCCGTCATTCGAATCATCTGCAACTGCACCCTTGGCTAGCCCAGGTGGTACCGAGTTTGATAATAAAACAATCTTCTTGTTCGTGTAGTTTGAGTTCTAATACTATTGGATTTATATTGATTGAAGGGGCTATAAATTGGTGAACCAAGAAGTTAAAGGGATGGATTGGGTTCATATTGATGTGTAAAAGTGGTAAATGGGAATCAGTACGATAGAAACTGTAATATTCTCTTAGAAATATATCAGTTTCTCTTTAATGGCATACGAAATATAAATAACCAATGCTTAACTACATCTGATTTACCATTGAATTTAGTATTCTGCATATCTGTATGTCATTCTATCTGAAGATGATTCGTTAGCTTATCTTCGCGTCAACAACTCCTGCAACTGACCCGACTAAAGCCACCACTGAAATCACCATCAAAACACTGCTGAAAATCTGTAAAACCACCCATTTTCTGCTCCAAGGTTCCACCTTTCTTTGCACAATGTACATTTCTACTGGAAAATATATTGCTAATGGCCATAGATTTAAAGCCCCTAACAGACCCAATATTTCGTTGAAAAACGGGAACACCAATGCAATTCCAGTTGTGGACACGACGTATAATGTTCTGAAACATAATCTGAATAAGTTCCATTCGAATTCGGGTAAAAATGGTAGCTTTAATCCGTTGGAAGTTTTCAGAAATACGTTGTCTGGGAATGTATCAGCCAACCACCTCTCTGCATGCGCGTATACTGGCTGACTGTACAGCTTTTATCACCAAAAATTTATAATAAAATTAATGTTATTATAGTGCAAGCAAGAGAAATGACTTAAATTTTAAGGTCAAACTAACAAAGTTCAAGATTCAATGACAATCAAAATCAACCAAAAATTCTTTAAAAAAGCTTAAAGTTATTATAGTGAAAGCAAGATATATGACTCAACTTTTGAGGCCTAACTAACAAAATTCAAGATTCAATGACTGTAAAAGTCTTAGGTTTGACCTGAAAAGTCAAAGTAAAGAATGAAGTATGGAGTTTAAGTATTTACTTGGTATCCTCCAATTAGATGCAGAATGATGCAGGCATTAGCAAAGTCAATGAGCCAGTAAGGCTCGTAAAACCCGAATCCAGTCAACAGGTTTCCTGGTGTATTGTCCCCAAAGGCTGCATACCCAAAGCACGCACACCCAAGGTAGAAGAATGTTGTCACAAGAATCGCAATAACCGAAGCCTTTTTCATAACCTTGTTTTCTGGTGGGGTTGACTTCAAAGTATCCTTAAACACAACAGAAACAAGTATTACTTCATACATCACAATATCTACTATTCTAGTCAACATGTTCGCACTTAGATTACTGACCTGTATTTCAAGAAAAACTAGTGAATATGGATACGCGAATGCCACATCACCAAGTGCTTGAAAAGTTAACCATAGTTTCACAGGTGCACTTACAGCTGAAGCTCCATAGACGCTCCCGTCTATTTTACCATTTTCTGATGTTACATTTTCACAAAAGAACTTACTTTACTGGAAACTGTTGATGGAGTTTGACAATATGAATTTGGACCGTTTAACACATACATACCGATTACTTTGGCTATACCAAGTCCAAAGCCAATAGATGAGTAACAAAACGACATGATGGCAGCAACAATGGACACCCACATCATGCTATGAAAATCGGGTATTTGTGACATAACAATTTGTATAACTCCAAAAAGAAACATATATAGATTGCCTGCATACTCACAAGAAGCCTCGTGCCCTTTGCTATGGTAACAGTTTGATCTCTGAATGGCACTGGTACCAACATAAGAATACTAATTTATGGTAACAGAAGAAGTTGATATTTGTTATGTCAGAGAAAAGAATTTGTAGGAAGCAATACCTCATACAAGTCGCGGTTGTAACAACATACGCGACACCAGTCCCATAGAAGTTCAAAAATTGAAGTATACCACATAGCAATGCTTGTTTTTCTCCTGCATATCATGTTGGTATTCATTTAGCTCATGTAATGTGATCAGCAACTTAGATGATATATACCAATTCACAAGGTAGAAGCCAAGTTAGTGGTTGAAAGAGTGTTTAGCATTGTACTCTAAAAGTAATTATGCCACACAAAATGGAGTGAAGAAATAGTGTTGGTATTTGTTTGGTGACAAATAGATAACAAGGAATGTCACACGAAGCCAAATACAACGCGATTCCTAGTAGGACACAAACCCGAAAATCTTGTCACACATGAACCTAAACACTCACAACTTGATACAAATACAACAAGTTCATGAAGACGACATGTTTATCCTAAAAAAAACTTTATTTAACTTTCTTCACATATTTATACTTTAAAATCATAAATAAAAATATACTCTTTTTAATGCATTTACGTTCTAAAAAAACTTCTAAATTTTGGTATAAAAAGTAACTTAAACTACGCGTATTACATAACATATATAAAAATTATAATAAATAGGTGAAACCGGTCGACTCACAAACCTGCCAAGTTAAAACAAACACGACCCGTTTAACTAAACATTTTCACAGATTCAACTCAACGTATTTTCATCAAAATCCAAACTCATAAATTTCATGGTACGTCTGTCGTTTCATGTTCTCATACCAATTGTCACGTCAGAGTTCCAATACAAGAATCACACTCAATACTTGATGAGTTGATGCCAGACACCCTCTAAACAGAAAGACCTAACTTCATACCAACACGATTCACACACTTGAACATGAATGCAAAATGCACACCAGAAATCAAAAAGACAAAAACTTTAAGCTGAATAATAATAATGTTATTATTACCAAGAATCACCCTAACTGCATCTGCAAAAGTTCGATTCCTACTCCCATTAACAGGATCAGGAGACCTGTAACAATCTGCTAACAAAGACGACGACACATATGTAATCATCGCAAAGAAGAACAATGCCACAGGCCCTCCGATCCAACCCAATTGCGACACACTCCATGCCAACGAAAGAACACCGGATCCAATCACAGCGGTGATAATGTGAGCGATTGTGCTCCATAGGGTCCCTGATTCACACCAAATCTGTTCAAATTGATGGTTGATTGATCGATTATTATGAATTTAAGGTGATTGGAAGACACCCAGATGAGCAATTTTGATTCACCTGTTCTTATTGTGGTGTTTTGATCATTGATTGGAGAAATTTGGGGGAGGAGATCGCTTCCGACTGTTGGGTCTGTTGATTTCAAGAAATTCAAGAAATACAGAGCATAGATGATGAAGATGAAGATGAAGATGATGATGATGATGATGATGAATTAAGATTTTTTTAGAGTTTAAGATCGAACCAGAGAGAATGAAAGGGGAAAGCTGCAACATTGGGGCATCTTCTTCTTCTTCTTCTTGGTAATCATCTCTTTCTGTGATCATGGTTTCTTGGATTCTCAGAAGTTGATTCAGATTGTTGAACTTGAGATTGATGATGATTAGGGCGTTTGATAATGATGCAGATTGTATGATTACATGGGTTTTTGGTTTTAGATCGATTTGCAGGTTTGGTGGTAGCTTCTGCAAGTGAAAGTCTTCGCCATTAGAGGCTGCAAGATTCAAGATTCAACTCTTTCTGGTGTAATTTAGCTAATTAATTGTAATTAGAGAGGAATCTTTTAAGCACTTGCATTTGGGTTATCTTAATATATTAAGACTAGATGGCCAAAGCTATGTTTTTTTTATATTTCATGTTGTACATTTGCTAAAACTTTGCGACACTGTAACGTGTTTGGTCAGTAACACTAACATCTTTTTAACCTTTTCGCATCCAACCTTCTATCTTTCTTTGCTCTGTATCGCCAACGGCCATAGGTTGGGTGGCCTTAACACGCCTCGAATCTCGCTGAAACATGGGAGCACCAATGTTGTTCTGGTCTTCAATGCAACGTATGATGTTCTAAAACATGGCCTAAATGGAGAGAATCTGAAAACCGGTGACTATGGTAACTGTAATTCATAGAATATGTTCAGAAACCGACGGTCAGGCAACTTTTCCGTTAGCCATCATGCCACGAATGCAGATACTGGCCATATGAATAGCTTTTGTTTGAATCGAGAGGACTACGTTAGTTGGTTGTTAAACAAATAAGCAGTTTTGACGTTTAAGGTTAACTAGAAGTTTGATATCAATGTAAATCTTGAGAAAACCTTAACCAACATTTTTTTTATAAATCCACAGGATTTTGATTGGAATAGTCATTGCTTTGACTTGAAGAGTCAAATTGTTCTCGACAAACAAGACTCGTGTGATAATAAAAAGAAACAGTTTGACTTTTAAGGTCAAACTGTAAGCTACAAACCTGATTATCTATTAACACTGCAATCTACTAAAAACGATTGATGACTAAATCAAGAAACTATTAAAATGTAACATATGCAAGAAAACCTTGGTCAGAAAAACTTTGATAAAACCCGTATAACTTCCAGTTTGAGAGGCTACAATAAAATATACCAATAGAACTTTCTACTTGTGAATTTATGTTGCTTCTATTATAAAAACTAAAACAATAAACTATTTGAACTATGACATACAACAAGTCAGAACAAAAAGTTAAATATTATAAAAAAACAGTTCTCTCAAAGACTATTGTTCACAAAGTTTATTCAAATTTTAAGACTTTAAATCAGAGAGGGCTGCGCGTACGCAGGCCCCTACTGCCACAAATTATGACGTAGGCTCGACCACTTGGGCCGACCTTAGGCAGGCACCCTTCCTAAGTGCAATGGAAGTCACCAACCTAGGCCATGATCCTTAGTGATCAACCATTGACCCCGTCCAGGTAAGTACCTAATACTATACCCTCCTGGTTCTTTTAAACCACCACCCACCTACTTATTGTTCAGTCATTCTTCAATGTGGGATAATAAAATAACCTTTATTATTACTTAACAAAATCTCAAATTAATAGTTTAAAATCTATAGACTGAGAACATGAGAAAAAGGATCGAGCCTGCAAGATCGGGAATGGAGTAAGAAGCACATTTCATATCCAGAGACTCGGCCGAACCTCGTCAATAAGATGACCAGGATTTGGGTATAATAGCCGGGGCAAAACAAGTCCCGGACCAGGGTCCAAAAATATGTTAGGACGGGGCAAGAAGCCGCGGGTCAAAAACCACAAGCGGATAGGTTTTGAGAAATAAAGGTCGTTCGAGTATGATCAAGCAATGTCCGACCAAAAAGCACAAAGGGCGAGAAGTGTTCCACCTTGAATGAAACCAAGAGGCTGAGTCAACAAACAACGTCAATGACTTGAACGTTATAATAAGCAAATGTAAATACCATTGCGTATTATACATGAAAATGACACTTACGGTATAAATAAGAAGCCTTTACAACAAAGGCCACTTCGTTTCTCCCTAAAAACGCATTCCCTACGTTCACTACAAAAGCATCACAGAAACAGAACTATCTTTTCATGTGTCTCATCACCTCAAGATCCATCCGTTGTGCTTGAGGTTCCTTTATGTTCTACGTTTTTCAATTGTATTCCGTTATATTGATTTCATAACCCTTGAATATTGTTATCTTATACTTGGTAGCAATACTAGTAAAGATGAATATAGATTGAAATGTAGATGGTATATTGGTGTTATATAATGTCAAATTATCTATTACAAGATTGCCCTGGTAAAGATGAATATAGACAATTATCAACTGTGTTCCTGCTGAGAGCCTAACAATCGTAAAAACCCTAACATAGAAGAGAAAAAGATGAGGTGAAGGAGATAGACGGCAAGCTTACAGGAGAGTGGAGAGCAAGAAGGCAGAGAAGCGACATGTCACATTGCTTTATCAATTCCTGCGGAAAGTGGAATGATCTCATAAAACTCGGACTCATTTGACCTGCTTTTGGAACCGAATAATGCATATTTAATATGGAGACTTTTAACATCAGTTGGTGTTCAATCATGTTCCTTCGGACATCCTACAAAGTACAAACGATCATGAATCACATACAATATTACATTGGCCGGTGTTCCCCCAACAGATCAGAGCTTTTACACTCCCTACAACGCATTTCACAAGATGGTATTATGCCAAAATAAAATTCGAGCAAAGTTGATAATACAATCACAAGGTAACCAAAAGCAAGCCTCCAGGAAGCAAACCGTCTGTCTTAATCCGACACAATAACTAATGGCACATCATGCTTCGGCACCACTTCCTAAAGATATAATTTGGTTGCTCCTTTCGAGGAATACATCTCCTAGGTCAATAGAAAATGAGCACTTCTCGTCTTGCAATCAACAACCCAACAAATAGAACATCTCGATTCATAATCACATCACAAATTCTACAACAAAACATGTATCAAAGTGCAAAATGGTTTTATAATAATACATGTACTAAGAAGTTAAAATTATAAGAAAATAATGTCTCAAAACTTTGGACTGAATCAAACACCACCAAATACAGACCACCTCTACAGAAAGTGTCAGATACATAAGAACAAATGTACAATTTTCAGATCAACAAGAACAAAAAACTCATCTAAACAATTCAACTGCAAAATGCTTGTGCCCATTATAAAACCCCAAAACTTTGTACAAACAGGCCTCTGTAAATGTACATCAACCATTTACAGAGTCCTGAGTGTGGAGTTGATGAGTTTCATGACGACCCGTATGCATGACAGCTCAGATACCGATGTGGTTGGAACACTTATTTGATGGTTCAGTATCGAGTAAACTTGATCAAAGATTGGGCGTACATGCATTGCTATCATCGCGTCTGATGGCTTGATTGCCACCACCACATCCATCATCCACCCAAGTTTCTTTGCTGTATCGTTGCCAATATCACATGCCAACTGCTGCAGCAATGATAACAGTACTCCTTGACTCAGAGGCAATGGGTTGCTAGTTAATAGCCCCTGTAAATCAACCTGTTTGATCGCAATTAAAACAAAATTAAACACCAGTAGAAGAGGGTAAACTGTATAGAATTTGCAGATAATAATATGATATACCTGAGAGCATAACCAGGAGACAATCCAGACATCACTTCTTTGAAGGGCTGCAGTGAAAGCTTCCTCATATTTGTGTTCGTATACCAATCTAGAGAGCTCTTTTGTTGGATCTAATGGTGCCTCAATCTATTGCAGAAAGTGTAGATAGATATAGAATGATAATAAAAGTATAAAATGATATCACTAAGACATAATATAGAAAAAAGAAAAAAAGTTAACCTTTTCATGGAAACTGCCAATAGGTCCATTGCTCAATTGTGATACCAACGGGTTCACTGATTCCGAATTTGCCCCTGCAAGTGCAAGAGCTACCAACTTCCTTTGACCGTCAGCTAGATCACCACTCAATGTTTGAGTCAAAGATGATGCTGAATTTATGGCATCCTAAAAAAGCACCACATGTTAACAAAGGAGTAAGATGGGTCCAGCTGAAATTATTTCACTAAGGCTGTATCTTCTTACCCTCAAAGCCATTGCTAAAGGAGAATGTGCAGAATCGATTTGTTGTTGAACTGTACTTGTATGTTCAATCACTCCCTTTTGAAATGTAGCGTCAACTTGATCAAACATGGCCTTGCAAGACATCTCAAAAGCAGGAATAACAGAAGCCTCCATGCTAGACTTAAGAGCTTCCTGTAAGAAATATTTACCATTGATCGCATGCAATTATTAGTCATCAATGACATACAAGTGTAATCAACATACAATATATCAGAACGATGATCGTTGATACCTGTAGTGCTTGTTTACCAGAAGTCTGAAATTGGGTTTGAATTTGTCTAGAAATAGTAGCTTCAAGCTTAGAAGTTACAGATTTCTCCAGTTGATTTACAGACTTATCAGCAACACCCCTCTATTTACAAACTTAATCAGATAAAAATTATGCAAAATTCTATTAAAAACACTTAACTTGTGAAAAAGCTGTAACCTGGAAAGCCTCTGCGATTGCTGTAGACACCGTTTTTTCAATAACCGGTGTAACAGAACGCACGATAGATGACACGAGTGCAGATGTTTCTTTTTTCAACATTTTCTCCAATGCTGCAGGCAAATCCTTGTAGCCATTTGTAACCAAACCTGAAAGCTGTTGACTTCGATCTCGATTTGACTTTTCTAGTTTTGTAAATTCTTCTTGAGTGCGGGCCCAGAGAGCATCAGAATTAGTTTTGTAAGTTTTCTCCATGCTTTTTCCTATGGCCGCCTCAATTCTCCGCCCTTCTTTTGTAACTGGTACTGCCACCAATGCGGGAATCTGCTTCTGAAGTTCTTTTTGATTCGTCAAAACCTACAATTAAAATAAAATCAGTTTCAATTTTCAACTTTCTAATGTCAAAAGATTAACCATATATACCTGTGTAATAGTTTCTTGCATAGAATGAAGTTGTGAAAGTATCAACTCAGCAGATGGAACACTTGAACCGACTCCTGGTTCAATAGAAGAGTCTGTTGAGTTGTAAACACTGGGAGGAAGAGAAGACTGGTTCGACCCATGGGCATTTTTCCCTTTCTGTTTTTTCCCTTTGCCTGAGGACACAGGGGCCGGAGAGTCATGTGTTGAGGGTACGGGTGTCTCAAAAGGTACTGAAACATCAATATTTGAGTTTTGACTTTCATCTTGACCACCTGAAGTTTGACCCGACCCCTCAAGTTGTTTTGACTCGTTGACAATATAACTTTCCCCAGAAACAGCACGCCCGAAATCTGATGCCTGTGAAGCAAAACCATGAACTTCACCATGAGAAACAGGTTCAACGGTCTCACCTTTTCCTGTTTCACCAACCTCCTTAACCTCTAACTCAACATTTTGTGGATCAGAATTTGGAACCACATCCGGTACACTTAAACCCACATCATTCTTCTGCTCAGATACATGACTTATTTCAGAAGATGAAGTAGCCATCAATTCAGCAGGCGTTACTAAATGAGTCGGATGCTTAAACTTGGTTTCATCAGTTACTATATCAGACACCAACGAGGTGTTCACTTGCTTGTCAACTGAATATTCAATAACCTTCGGCTCACCAGATTCATGACTAGCGGTTGGACTTTTCAAATCCGACAGTTCACGGGTCAAAGTAGGACTTGATACAACTGGAGGTGATGCAATAGAAGCGTCAGTTAAAGGAGAGCTCGATGGCTGTCTTGAGACAGGACCAACATCAGAAGCAGGTATTGAGACATCCAAAGATGTTTCTGTCTTATTTCCATAAGGTTCTGAAACATTCAAACCCTCGGTACTTGGTGCATCACGTGAAACGGTTGAATCTTGTTTCTCATATGAGTTGTTATCAACTGGAGGTGGTAAGCATTGGGACATGTCTAAAGCATATTGTTGAATAGCCTGTGTTTGGACACAGTAAACCTGAACAATTTGTTCCCCATGTGGTAATATATCACTAGTACCTGTAAAACTCAGTATGGGCATAGTAACTGTAAACTCTGCAATGTAATCCATGCGGGTGGATTCTGGGTTGGGCCCGTACTCCAGGTGGACAACATAAATAGCATTTTTCTTTGCATTTGCTAGTAGCAGAAGGCCTGCTTGAGGTAATGCAACCACTTGATTGAAGAATGCATCTTCAGGTCTAGACTCGGAAGAACTCTTTAATTCCAATGTTTGTAAACAGTTCCATGAATCAGCATCACTAGGAAGCAACCATCCTTCTTCACTGTCTGAGGCCCATATTTTCACTTCACGATTCAATGGACCCTGTAATATTTGTTTTAAGAACAGAAAGAAGACAAATAAATGTTACAATTTGGAAAAGATATATATATGAAAAAAGAATTGATTAGCACATACCCCAGTGATAAGTATGATATGATCTGGGCGGTGAGGAGCAGTTAAGAATGTAACAGAGTTAACTGGCATGCCATCGTGGGGCTTCAATACTGCAATCGGTGTGGACTTCCGGTCTTCCCAAATCTTTATCTGTTAAAAAAATAGAACAGAAAATCCAATCCTTTAGGTAATATCAATGCCAATTAACAGTTTAAGGTGTAAACACTGAACACAGCTCCATGAAAAAGAAATAAACGAAAAGAAGTTATTATCTTATTTTGGTGTTTCCATCTAAATCTTAACCTTACGTACGTTTGCTTTCAAAAAAAGATTATCTAACTGGTCTATATAAGCCTCTGATTCACAACTTTCAGCAAGAAATGCTCCCTACTTAATAAAATAGAACCAAAATTGGTTCTACCACTGGTAATTTTAAAAATTCGCAGCATGCACAAATGAGTAGAATTGATAGAACCATAAAAAATGTATAACTGAAGTTATACGTAATGCAATAAGTATAATATACACACAATGAGACGAGCCCAAACATATACATATATACAAATTGATAAGTAGCCCTAACAAAACCTCATTTTTAACTAAATAGCTGTTTAATCATATTTAGCCTCAACTTGCACTAGAAACCAAACCACCTAAATATAGACACATCACTACCAAAGTACAGAAAATGTAGCCTGAGCTTATCAAATCATATGTGATACAAATAAATAAACTCTGCCAAGAGATCATTTAAACATATGATATATATCTCAAATATTTTCTAGTTTTATTCAACTAAAGTTATTATCGAGTAAAGCTGTCATCAAAGCATATAATTCAAATTAGCTCGGTGTGTTATGTATGGATACCAAACAAAGGGTTGAAGGCAACCAATTAAAAAAAAAGTTAACTAACCGTTCCATCTACTGATGCAGAAACTAAACGAGTAGTCATCCATTGACACATTGATAGATCTGTCACTTCACCATCATGATTACCAACAAACTGAACTCCATTAATCAACTTGTCAACAGGACATTTAAGAGGTTCCTCTGCAGAATACACTTCACCTCTCCCAACCTTTGTAGTATCAATTCTCAAAACACGTTTTCCAATTCCAACAACAAGAACCTCCTGCAACATGAAACAACTAGCAATTATCAATAAAATACCCAAAGTAAAAGCACCAAAGAACTGAAATATATTGTTGGGAAAAACGTTACTTGTTTATGACAGTGCCAACAAACTCTAGGATGAACAGACTCCGCTTCACCTACAATCTGAATAGCAATAACTATCTTTCCTGTAATTTGTGGTTTATCATCCTCATCGGTCCCTTCTGTGATTTTCCATACATAAACTCGTCCGTCTATGCTTGCACTGCATACAGTACTTCCGTTATAACCCATAGTAAAACAAAAGAAGTGACACAACATAAAACAAGAGAAATCTTACCTAGCTAGAAGGTGAACATCCTCAGCAAAGAAAGCCATATCGGTGACCCTCTGAAAAGAACAAATCGGTTTACTTAATCAAAAACGAACTTTCATCACAAAGACAACAAATACAATCAATTCACATATCCCCAAGCTTCATGGATGTATTGATCAATAAGCGATTACCGAACAAAACCAGATCAAGATCGGACCTTTAACTTCATTATACACCCACTCTGATCGCAATTAATATGAAAACATCATAAACTCATAATCAACTAAATCCAGAAAAAAGAAAGCAACAAACCTGAGCAAGACCTTTAAGCAGTGATCTCAAAGCAGTATTAATATTAAGAACCCGAATCGCCCCAAGTTTCAATCCATAACATATATAATTCTTGTTAACCGCAATCTGTCGACCCACAACAAGGCCCGGATCCGAGGCATATTTAGTAATGGGAGTAACCTCAAGCTGAGGCTGAACCTCACCAGCCAACCTAACATCTATATCATACACAACACGATCACCACTCAAATGTCTCCCCTTTGGAAGCTTACTGCTCGGCATCCGCAACGGGCCCGAACCCGAATGCAATGCAGGCACCAACGACGACGGGACCATAGGGTTAGCACCTTGCACCATGGGAACAGAAGACTGAGGTGGGTTATCAATGGCTGTAGGCGGTGGGGTGCTCAAAAGCGCCATCAATCGAGCCCCATGGTTAGGGTTACTGTTGGGGCTAGCGGGTTGAAGCGAGGGTGTAGGATAAGGAACAGATCGCTGGTGTTGTAAGTTAGGGTTCTCCGCTGGAAAAGAGGGTGGTGGGACGTGAAATTGGGGGTGATAGATCGGAGTTTGTGGGGCGTATGAGTACGGGCCGCCGGTGACGGTGGGTGGGGGGTAGGACGCGGCGGAGGACGGTGGTGGATACGGGATGTTAGGGTTTTGGAAGGTGGAATTAGGGTTTGATGAAATTGGGGGTGGGGAAGACGATGGATTGAAGAATCGTTGCACATCGAATGGTCCTCCACCTGGTTGTGGGTTGTGGTTGCCAGGGGAAGCCATGAATCGGTGGGATTAGTGGGAAATTGTTGGTGATTTGATCGAATTTGGGCTGATTGAGATCTGAAATGTGAAATTGAAAGAGGGGTTTAGGGATTGTTATGTGGGATGAAACGAAAAGGGGTTGAAATTGAGTGAGCAATGAACAGTTTGGTGTGTGTGCCGCTGGTGGTGAGTGAGATTATTGGAGGTGACTGTGTGACTTTTTGGAGACCAATGCCCATGAAGAAGACGATGGAGAAGATGTGTTTCGTTTTTTGTTTATTATTATTATTTTTTTCTCTTGATTCGAACTATGTGAAGGTTGCACTTTAGTCCCTTGGTTCTTTCACAATGCTATTATGGTCTTTTAAAAATTAAAGCAATCAACCTTTTATGTTTTATCTGCTATTTTTAGAACGGCTAAAGGGTTCTTTGACAATCTAGTGCTGATATAATAAAAGACATGACCGAATAAAAGATAGAATTTGAATCATTTAGGTTTTGTTTGTTTTTTCATCAGGAAAACGTCTACAGCCTGCAGACCACATCTGCAGACATCTGCAGCTGAAGAGGTGGACTAAACGTCTGCAGTCTGCAAATAAAAGACTGTTTGTTTTTTAATATCTGTAGTCTGCACCACCACCATATCCACCGGCTTTCACCACCACCACCACATGGCGGCCTTCGTTGAAAACCGCCAGTTCCACCACCACCGTATCCACCGGCTTTCAGCGCTGCTCCGCCGACGTGTACGACTCCAGCGGCGAAGATGATGTCGACCAACAGCCCCAACCACCAGCGCCGCTCCGCCGAAACCAACAGACTCAGGCGACGAAGATTACGCCGACGTTGACGACGTGGGCACAGCGACGAAGATGACTCCATCAAGAAGTCCAACTCCCGAGCTCGAAAGCTCTGTTTTTGTCCCGCGTGACGTCGGCACCGCGGACCAGTGGATCGAACGCAACCCCTCCGAT
>BJCM01061839.1:0-17500 GCA_018326385.1 Flaveria bidentis
GTTTACTAAACTTATAAAATTTTATTAGTAATTATGAGTTTTAATTATTGAAAATAAGTAATCAAATTATAAAGTTACAAGTTTTATAAATGTTAAAAATATTTATAAGAAATTTAAGTTGATTAAATTAAAATTAAGGTTTTAATAAATTAATAGTTTAAATTGTAATTATTCTTTTACCTATTTATTTATTTAATCTTATATTTATTTCAAAATCATAACTCCATTTTAAAAAACTTGTAACTCACTATTAACACCATTCATAACCTCTTCCTAACCTCAACTATAAAAGCAAGGCTTAAGCCTCACTTTTCATTTGCTCATTCTCTAAAAATTACACTAAAAAACCTTTCATTCATTCTTTGGTTTTGATCAAATTCAATAATTTTCTTTTACAAGTAATTTCAATAAGTTTATAAGACTAAGTTAATCTTATATTTCTTGTATATTATACATTTCTATATTATTTCA
The DNA here is from genome assembly GCA_018326385.1 of Flaveria bidentis. Classification (NCBI taxonomy): domain Eukaryota; kingdom Viridiplantae; phylum Streptophyta; class Magnoliopsida; order Asterales; family Asteraceae; genus Flaveria; species Flaveria bidentis. The sequence goes on from BJCM01061839.1 coordinate 472, forward strand.
ATCATCCTAACATCCAATTGTTCTCATGACTTTATATTCTTACTTTTATTCTTTCTTCTACTAAATCTGTTTAAATTTGATTCATTATCATTTCATCATTAACTTTATAACATTCACTAACCTTATAACAATCACTAACATTCCTAAATCAAGCTAACGTAAACAAAGAATCTCGCTTGCATATGGACGGCTATGCCGCTACATTCGGTTATTCCACAAGATTTTTTCCCTAAGTGATGGCTATGCCGAAGTCTTTGAATATTTTTATATAACTCAAATGAAGTATAATATATCATATATCAACATAATAAATTTTTTTAACCCGTTTCATGTTTTAACGATTTTAAAAGTGCACATAAGTGCCTTACTATAATTTTGGCAGAATATAATCTGACTTCAACCAATAATAACTTGATCATAACAAACTAAATTTGAGTAAACTTTGACTCCAATATTAATTTCATTGAATTACCTTTTTAACAAGAGTTTATACGTCTTCAAAATCAATCGGAAGACTCAACAATAACCTTCACAACATAAGTGTGCATTTCATCACCTTCTGTCTTGTTCTGATGTTTTGACCTATTTATGGATCTTTTCATAAATATGTTTCTGAATGAAAGTTGTCCGGAAGACTTTGATCTAGTCAAATGTAAATTTTTATAATTTTATGAAACCTTTTGCTATTTTAAAAACTTGTTTAAACACGTACCAAACATTCTGTCCAGAATCTAAAATTGGTACAATAATTGTTACTTGAGAAATTCTTTTTGCTCATATAGGACTTGGACTTAGTTTAATTAAATATCATATGTTGTTGTTTAATTCTTTATTGTATTGTAATAAATTAATTGTCTAGTATTATTCAACGAAAAATGGCATTTAATATTATTTTAACTTATTAAACTCCATGATCTATGAACAATCATTTCACATTCGTCCACCTCGATAATTTCGCCATCGGTCGGGGTGTGACATATGTTGATCACATCATATTTAGTTCTTCAAATGATCAACTGTGCAAAGACTTTGAGAGCATTATGAAGAAAATTTTGAGATGAGTTCCATGGGAAAAAATAGACTTTTTCCTTGGAATTCTGGTGAAAGAGATGAAGGAAGGGTTCTTCATAAATAAATCTAAGTATGTGAGTGATATTTTAGAAAGATTTAAGATGAAATATTGTAATCCGGCCAAGACACCTATACCTAGAAACCATAATCTCTGTCCTGACTCTAAGGGAGAGAATACTGATCAACATCAGTATAGGGCAATTATTGGTTCTTTGATGTATCTCACAGTAAGTAGACCTAATATAATGATTGCAACTTGCATCTGTGTAAGATATTAGGCTACTTCAAAGGTGCCTCACCTAATTGCTACCAAAAGAATTCTCAGATACCTCAAAGGAGAACCTAAACTAGGTCTCTGGTATCCAAGGAACATCAGTTTCAATCTCTATGGCTATTCAGATAGTGACTATAGTGGCTTCAATATCAACAAGAAATCCACATCAGGAGAGGATGTTAATTTTTTGTCTTGATGGAAGGATTATTCTATGGCAATGAAAGAAGCAATCCTGTGTTTCAACATCTATTGCTGAAGCTGAATACATTGTTGTTGCTGCTAGTTGCTGCGCTCAGTTGCTATGGATTCAAAACTAGATGATAGACTATGGATTCAACTTCATGAGTACTCATATCCATATTGACAACAACAGTGCTATCTCCATAACTAAAAATCCAGTAAAGCACTCCAAGACAAAGCACATTGATATCGGTATCATTTTATTAGAGATATTCATGAGAAAAATCTGATCAAACTAATCAAAGTTGACTCAAATGAACAATATGTTGATTTGTTCACCAAGGCCTTTGAGAATAAACATTTAAGTATCTCATTGCAGCTATTGAGATGATAAATATTGATTAGTCTATCTCACTTGAAAACCTTTTTAAAATGTGTAAAGTCTTTTGTCAAAAATATCTAAGCCCTGTTACAAAAGGTCCTTTTAAAATTATTCTATGTATAAATTCTTCCGAAGTGGAATTAACCCTCGACAGATGTCATATATATCTTCCAAAGAAAAATTCCTTCAAGGAAAAATTTCTTCTCGGAAGAATTTTTAGTCTCAGAAGAAGCAATTGATTGCATATCAGATCTACTTCCGAAGCATATAAAACTCTCCATTCGAAAAGCACATTTTACTCTTGGAAGTAAGAAACCTTCGGAAGTAAAATTGGCTTCTGAAAAAGATTACCTTTAGAATTCTTTTATACTTGAAAGAAGACCTTACTGTGTAACAAAAATCTTTGGGCCCACACAATAAAAAGAAAAGATTTTATTAATGATATCGGAATATTTTAAATGGTTTTTAATTTTACCGCCCCTATCACATCTTACCCCAAACCATCTTTTCACCTTATCCAACCCCCAAAACTGCCATTTTACCCATTTAAATAAACCTGACTGCTCATTTTAACCTTTTTACCAAATTTACTGCCCAAAAGCTTCATTCACCTCCAATTCATCTAAATTCAAACTCATTTCCCTGCAACCTTTTTACCACAATGGCACTTAACCCTCAGCACAACCAATTCGCACTCCTTGATTCATCCAAGGATGCTGACTTCTTAGATATCATCTCTTTTCTCACCCAATCTGCCAATTACACCACTCTGACTATTAATCCCACCGTTTACTCAAATCATATGGCTGAATTTTAGAGCAACGGTCAGATTGAAACCCTAAATGGGGTTAGGGTAAGAAGGTCGAGCATTTGTGGCGAGGAGTTGATCATTACTGAACAACTCATCAAGGAGCATCTGGAGCATCAAGATGAAGGGGCTCCTACTGAATTCCCCAAGTCAGACCTAGACAACACATATACCCAAATAGGATATGGTGGAGATGTGAACAGATCTCCTGTTTACAAGTTTAATTTCTCATACAACTAGAAGTTTCGGCTCCATGTGTTTCTCCACTGTTAGTCTAATAAGTCTGGGTGATGGGATCAAATCCCATATGAACTAGGATGCCTAGTTCATGGTCTAGTGAAAAGCCTCCGCTTCAATTACTCAAGGTTTGTGTGACTAACCTTATGGGGAACCTCCAGAGGGACACATTCTTCATGTATCCCAAGTTCCTTCGGCATATTATCAACTGTGAGCTGGACTAGAGTCAACTTGTCTGTGCAGTTGTCCTACCAATTCCTCAAATGATGCCGACCATCTTCAAAGTCTTGAAGAGAGTATCCACCAACTACACTGGAAGACACACTTGAAGAGAGTGTCCACCAACTAATAGGATCTTCTTTAGATCAGTCTAGCCCTCATGCAGCTATGATGTACTTTGGAGCTGAAGAACTTCAAAGTATAAATGCACCTTCTACAACTGTGGAAGAAATTGGTCAACCTAAGGCCCCTATGTAACCTGAGATTGATTTCGAAGGGAAAATAGGGACTTATGGCCTAGCAATTGAAACAATTGGGACAGATAGTGCATTCCCTCAGGCTTCGAAAGTCGAAGTCAAAGCCTCGAAAGAACAACTTCAATCTTCTAAAGCTGAGATGAAAGTTGCGAAAGGAATATTCTCCTTGTCTGAATATCTAATTATCACAGATGAAATTCTAGAGATGGCATCTGAGGTGAATAGTGAGGACTTTCTCAACCGACCTCTAGCTCAAACAACACCACTACAACAAGCTCCAACTACCATCTCTTAGCCTGAAACTTCCATTAAAGAACCCCCAAGGTCTAGCACTTTTGAAGATGTAAAAGGAAAGAGTAAGATGACCGAGGAAGAGATTCAGGAGGAAGCAATGTTAGAAAAACTTAAGAAGAAAGGTAGACTCCCAACTGGGAAGTAGCTAGCTGCAAGTAGCAAAGCAGTTGTAGCTAACCAGGAGGATTTCAACAATAGAAAAAGGGTGGATATCATTGATACATTTATCAAGCTTGGAGCTGTTAGTGAAGATGTGCTCCTGCTACCATTATAGGAGTTAACTGAGCTAGAAAAGGCAACCCTGCTGCTGATTGAACAAAGGGAAGAAGCAACAAAGCTGGCCTTAGAGAAGGAAAGAGAGAGGAAGAAAAAGGAAGTTGATCTGCATCTTAGGAGGGAAAGAATAACTTTCCTAACCTCCAGGGATTTCTCTCTTGAAGAACTGTCTCTCCATGATAATGATACGATCTTATGGCTCTTCAACAAAGAGCAAGATCAATTGGAGAAAGAGAGAAAGAAAGTTACTAAGGGAAAAGAAGAAGAAAGAAGAAGCAGGACTTGGTGCTACCAAGAAGATAGATGATAAAACCTGGATGAAGGACTATCTCTGGGCTTATGGCTTCTCTGGTAGGCAGGTGGGTCCCATGTCTGTGAAGACCCTGCAATGTATTGTCAGTGAAATCAAGACTGACATGCACTCAGGAAGAAGGAAAGAGATGTACCGAAGAGTACAGCGGATGACTTTCATATCCACTCCATAACCATAGCCTCAACCGGAACCTATCCCTTTCCCTGTTAAAATTGAACCAACCACTGATCCTTACACCCCTTAATCCACATCATCAACCTTACCCACTTCCTCACCCACTTAATCCAAACAACCACCACAACTACCCATCCTCAAACCTAAAACCTTACCCAGAACCCACACCTCTCCCACTAAACAACCACCCAAGTCATTCTCTCATTCATCCAAACATCTCTTCTTAAAGGAGTTCAAGGAGATCAAGATGAAGCTCACCAAGTGTACAACTTTGAGTGACATCTCCTATGAGGAGGAGTCTGTCAAATTGACTTTTGTTGATGGCTCCTCATGTTTCCTCACAAGAGATCAATTCCTTGATCTACCTAGAGGAACATTAGACCAAGCTACAAACCTCCTTGGCCTCAACTCTGATTCTCTAAACGATGAAGAGAAGAAGCTAAGAAGAAAGCTGGTGACTCTGCTGGATACAAAGAAAGGTAACAAGGTTCCTAGTCAGCCCCTTGCACCAAGGAAGAAGATTATCCAGTGGAGATTCGAACACTCTTCTCATAACTTTGTTGTTGAGAAAGAGAATGGTAAGACAAATAGGCTCAATGCCTCCTCTCTGCTACCCTTAAGCAGATTTGACATTGTTGAGTTAGCAGAGAAGCCATTCTCCAACCCCTCCAACTCCGAGATAGCTGCTCATATAAAGAATCATCTCAACAGCCTTCATCTAGCTGAGTTGACTGCAAGGTCCAAGATTAAAGAGGAAATGAAACTAAGAGAGGAGGAGGAAAGGAAAGGATCAGCAATCAAAGACAAAGCCTTTCTTCAAATGGTTGAAGGTTCCAACCTTGACACAATTAGATGGGAGTATGATTATAACTCCCGTCAAATAAATCTCTTCAGGGGGCGCAACAAAAGGTACATGTCATTCAAAGTGACAGATTGGATCTCATGTCCACTAATGACTTGTACAAACTTCTCAGCATAATTTCAGGAAAGAACAAAGAAATGGACAAACATCATCTGTCCCTGGTGCTAAAGGTTTTAAGAAGCAGGAAGAAGTGAGGTTTTGGTAGCATCAACCTAGGGGGAGTTTGTTGGATCTAGAAAGGCTAGTGCAACCCAAATTAAAGACTTAGGCTATTTTGGTACAACTAATAAAGGACTTTCCGAAGGAAAACTCCAAATTCCTAAGACAAAGTCTCTGCTCTTCCGAAGCTTCAACACTTAGAAAAATTGAAGACTACAACTTCCGAAGTATGAAGTCCCAAGGAAGCCTCGAAAGAAGTAGCCACTTCCAAAGTATAAGTAGTTTTGGAAGAACAAGTTCTTCCGAAGCCAGTTAACTTTGGAAGTAGCTACTATGAACCAGTGGACATAAGTATGCTCCCTTTGACACTCCGCTGTAGACCTCTGATATACTGCATGGCATTTTCTATAAAACCCATGTAGTTGACCATACTTTATTCTACTGTTCACCTATATTAGTTAGTACAGTTGCCAACTTTAGTTGGTGATATAAGGTAATTCATGGACATGTCATGACTACCGTATCTTAGATAATATTTTATCTAAGATACCTTAACTCTAGCTTTGTAGTATTTGCTTTAGTATAAGGTTTCCAGCTGGTATCAAAGTATATCTGGCTGTAGGTAGTAGTATATATAGCTTCTCATTGTAACTCATGTATTATGCTTATAAAAGTCATGTAATAGTTTGAATTGAGAAATAATATGTACAAGTATCTTGAAAAACTATTCTCTTATGTTTGCTTTGATTTACTTAGTATATTATCATCAACTCTTATAAGGATTCTACTCCATCACAAACCAGTGTTACCTAGTGAGTTTGAGAGAAAATACTTGTGTTGAGTACAAAAACCGATCCTGCAATTGGTATCAGAGATTTTTAGGCTCTTAATTGTGTGATCTTACCATCCTAATCAACATCTTCTTCACTCACCTACATACTACACTCAAAATGGCCCTTGACAAGAAATCTAAATGTGAAATGGGGACGATTACTAAAGCACCTATCATCACCGCAGAACACTTCAAACAATGAAGTAGACGTATTGAAGGGTTCATCATATATCAAGACAACCGAATATGGAAATCTATCACCAATGGCCCTCACAAGCCAAAGGTTGCAACACCTGCTGGAGGTGGTGCTATGATAGATAAGGTGGTGGAAGATTACTCTGAAGAAGATCACAAATGATTTGATATTGATGGCAAGGCCATGACTGTTCTGATGATTGTTATACCCAACTCCCTCATGGTGGGGTTTGAGCATTGCTAGTCAGCTAAAGAATTGTTTGATACCTTAACCAACATGTACGCAAATTCCAACAACTCAAAGAAAGATTCATTGAAGCAATAGTTTGCGAACTTTACTCATATTACTGGAGAGACCTTGAGCCAGCAATACTTTAGGTACATGGATCTTATCTCCTCCCTTTAGTTTGTAGGAGTAACTCCTGAACTGAGAGATCTCTCAAGGAAATTCATGAGTGCACTTTCTAATGAGTGGACATTCTACTGTGTCTTTATCAAGAGGACTATAAATCTGAACTCCCTCACTATGACTGAACTATACGACATTCTTGATGGATATCGTGTAGAGATGGAGAACAAGAGTGGCCTCCAAGTGAGCAGACCTTCAAGCCTTCCTGTTTGCAACACACTTATGGTTGCAGAAGGCTCAAGACCCCCACAACCTTAGCAGTACCTAACACATTCTCAGCCGCCATCATGTTCCTCTAGGCCTTAACTTACATTTCCTGAGAGTCCAAGGTCTCAACAGGCTCAGCCGAGTCCTTTTCAGGACAAATGTGTATTTGTCTCAGGAAACGGAGACTGGTGATTTTTAGTTTTGTTTGAAGATCTGGAGTGTTTCAGCCCAGATGATATGGAATACATGGACATACTCTTAGGAATTCCAAACCTTTCACAAGGTACGTAAATTGAAATCCAATTATCATCTGGGCTTATGATGAAGAAAAGAAATTGTATTTGATAAAAAGAAAAGCAGGAGAGATAGAATACTTCTATAATGAACACGATTTCCACACACTATGAGCATCAGACTTATATGCCATGGGTCATGTTCCCTTTATTAATCCAAGTAATTATGGGAAGGGAATCTAGGTAAGAAATATAATTTGGAGACAATGCAAACCCAACTTCAAAGATTTCAAAATAGCCAAATCCAAAGTTATTTAAGAAGAGAACTAAATTGATCCTAACACGTAGAAACCAATGAAGATAAGGGTTTTTAGACATCCAAGATATGTGAGAAAGATCCCTATATATGCTCATGTGCTAGTGAACAGCTTATCAAAGCTAATGTGGTGGAGTTGTAAAAAGGAGATGGGTCACGAGTTACTTCATTGTGTAGATAAGGATTACTATATCAGCGACCCTGTGGATTTGCTCAAATTTGGAAAAGAAGATTTGATAAAGTTGTATGCATGTCGAATTGTAGCTGATAAATCTGTTCATATACTAACAGCAAAGTTCGGTTGGTTGATCATGAAGGCCTCAGACAAAAAGATGTATGCTTACGTGGGCAGCTACAAATTTTTTGATTTGAACTTCTGGTTTTCCAAGCCTAGAAGGAGATTTTAAGGGTTGAACCTAGAGGCTCAAAAAATCAAATCAAGATAAATATCAAGTTCAAGTCAAGAGAGAAACTAAGACTTACGACGCGAGAAGTTCACTTATCGCGTGACTAGTTTTTGTCGCGTAAGAAGTAGAGCTCGCGCATGAACTGACTGTTTAGTATAAATAGTTAATTTATTTTGTAAATGTTAAGCTTTGATCATATTTCTGAATTTTTATTTATTTTGTAAACACTTGAATTCAGAGAGTAATAGAAGTGAAGTTTATTTATATTGTGTTCATTCGTTTGATTCATCTACTTCTTAATCCGTCATTATCTACATTCCGCATTCACAATTACGAGATCGATCTTAACATTGTAACGATCCTTACACTACTATTCATTCCTCTTATCTATTAATAATAAAGTAGCGATAATTATAATAACTTAATATTTAAAATATAAATAATGTTATTCTAATCATTTATATATTTATTTATTTTCGATAGTGATAATATGTCTACAACTATTAAAACTTACTACATTATAAGAATAAGCAATGTTGCCTGCACATTTCAGCTTGACCGACCATTATGTTATGTTTGTGAACTTCATTACACATGTTGTGTCATGAATATTGGTGTGCTTAGGTATATAAAAGAAAAATATTATAAAAAATATGATGCATTGATGTCGTGACGTAATAAAATTAAAAAGGTAATTTCACAAAAAAGTGAAAGACTTGTGTATTGTGGCGAATCCCTATGATAACATTAATGTGATCAATGACACGTTGCAGTGCGTATGTGAACTTCATTACACAGGTGCAGCCTAACCTTAAAATTACATAATCTAAATGAAAAGAATATTAGAAAAAAAATGATTTAAATGAAAAAAACATAAGAAAATGTTGTAAGAAAAGGCCAAAATACCTAAACGAAAAATAATTAAGAGGCTAATTGACAACTTCTGAATGATTAAGTGTTGAACCAATAAGAGGTCTGAACCATTAAATTTTAAAAAAGAGTTAGGGCTATTTGACAACTTCACTACACTTTTAAATCAAAGTATATATAATATTTAAATTGTATTTAATCTTTAAATATTATTTAAGTTTAAAATATTTATTATTTAGAACTCTTAGATATTTAGTTTTTTTTAAATTCACGCAAATGATATCCAACATATTAATTTATATAGAAACTTCTCACTGATCACAACATATATCTTTTATTTAACTTATGTAAAACATAAGATTTCATCTAGTAGAAAGAATAAATATGTTGGAAAGATAGAAATTGTCCTATATGTTATTTACAAACTGTTATGAACACAATTAGTAATCAAGAACATTAAGATCGATAAAGAGAAGAAAAAGAACACTTAGAGAAGGAGGAGTTCAAACTCAAATCATAGATGCCCATTCCACTGTTAGAAGATCGTTTAAGTAACAACCAGTGAATACAAGTTACAATCATCACCTCACACTTTACTACAATTACAATTAACCCCTCTATTTATTTGACATGTAACATAAAGGCAATGAACAGTGTCATACTCCTTTCTTTGTGTTTGGTACATGGTGCTTGTATATGTGTGTTGGCTTCCATTTTACGAGTTCCTAATTCCTTTTTAAGATCGATAGAGGAACGGGTTTTGATGAAGGCGACTGAGGGTGGCTTACAGTTGATTCATCATCATCTTCTAGATCTGGGTCACTCTTTTCTTTTCACTTAGGGTTTAGTGGATCATATTCCATTTTGAGGTCATGCATGTAGACGACATCCGATTGTTTATTCCTGGCACTTCCAATATTGTGACGTCGGCTAAGTTCAAGCTCCTAACCGTGGCTTTCCGGCAAATGGCAAGGGAAAGTATAATCTTTGAGTGCCTGTTTTGTTTTACCCATTTAGATTTTCAGGTTTTTCACTTTCAAGATATCAATTTGGGTGTTCTTTGTAATTCCAAACACATACTATAAATGAATTTTAATATAATATCTTGCATCTACACATACATGGTGATGGTGATGCTACAGCCAACTTAATTTACTAATAATTTTGAAAAATCGATGACTTGAAATCGACTTTGTATCATTTCATAGGGTTTAATTTTACCTTATTATTATTATTAGTTGTTTCCATTCTAACCCTAACCTGGGCCTTCAAATTTGAGATTGATTACTGTTTCTTGAATGTATAACCTAAATTATTGTATCTTTGATCGATGACTATATTAAATCAAATTTTTCATCTTAAGTTAGTAGTTGCTAAGTAGGTATATGTCTTATCTTTCCTTGGCACACATCTATGAAAGATGCAACCAATTCAATTTGAATTACATTGCCATTATTACTATGTTTTTCATGTTGATGTGTCATAAAGTCAATAATTTTATGATACCTTCATATAGGAGATCTGACTATGGACTTATTTGTTTATTTTGTCGTTTGTTGTTGCACAAAACTGTGTCCTAATTTAATGAAGCTAATGGATCATGTCAAAAGTGGAGAAAAGATGATGTAATGGAGGTTTATGGTCCCATGATGGATGCTTTGATAATACATGCAAATTATATGATGGTGATTGGTTTGATGTCAATTTCATCGTTTTAATTAAAATCAAATGAGTGATTGAATTTGCAATGATCTCAGGAGCGTTTCAAGTTTTAGTTCCACCATCTAGTCAAGATTCGAGTTCTAACAGTATCAATTTTGAGCAATGGTTTCAGTTTCGTTTGTAACAGTCATACAACTAATTAACTCCAATTACAATGGGTCCTAAGTTTGAAACCGATGCGTGGAGGTTAACGGGTGGTTTGATTGAGTTAACTTGGCCTTTTTTTAGGAAATTTGTCTCGCTAGAGTATCGTTGGAGTGATGACCGGAGAGAGGAAAGTCGACTGGAGGGAAGAGATAGTTTGGGTTGTTTTTCAAAATAACTACACTTAGGTCCTTGTGGTTTTAAACTTAACAATATATGTACAAATGGTTTTAATTAGAGTCTCATAAATTGAAATATTAACCCTAAACTTATAAAACCTCTAATTTTTTTGTAATAAATCCATTTATTAGTTTATTAACAACTTTTAACTTTATAATTTTGTAAAATATTTGTAATTTAATTATTTATTTTGATTTCATAATTAGAAACTCATGATTAAGAAATAAATTCTAAATATCAGTTTAAATTAAATAAATATAAATGATGATTGTATTCAAATCACAAACATATAATGATTAAGCGGTAATCTTATAGAAAATATTGCTATTATTTACATAAATTATCCTGTATATGAAAAAAAAACAAGCTTAATTATAATTGTTTTGGTTGTGTTTGTGATTTGACCACCCAAGTTTATTAAGTTGGCATTTTGCCCCTTCTCGGGGTTAGGTCTTAGAGAAAGTTCTCTAACAACCATTGTTAGCCCGCCACCACCATCGCATGACGGCCCTGTGGCTCCCACCATCGCACGACGATCCCATGACTACTGTACCATCGCACTACCGTTATCACACACCACTGTAGCGGCCATGCCACTGTAACTCCGACATGGATGCACCGTAGCCATCACGTGGTCATCGCGCAGCCATATCTACACTGCAACTATCGCATTTCCGCCATCAACCATCACTGCTGCTACAACTCGCCATCGATGCCTGCCATCGCTACCGGCAAAACCCTAAAAGGTTAGCCATGGAAGTGGTGGTTTTGCAACCCCCGTCGCCTTCTTTTTTTTCCCAATTTACAACATGCACAATTGTTTCTTCATCTTTGTTCGCCTTGATGGTGTGGGTTTGATGATGGTGGTTTTGATGGTGGTGGTCTGATCACTTCTATTACTAGGTTTTTGGTTTTGGGTTATTATCCTATATATGAACAAATATGGTGGTGGTCTTGATGGTGTGGGTTTTAATGGTTGGGGTCTTAATATTGGTGGTTTTGATGGTGGTGGTTCTGATGGTGGGATTTTGATGGTGGTGGTCTTGATGATGGTGGTCTGACCACCTATCTTACTCATTTACCATCTCTTTATGATACCCTTTTAGGGTTTTTGGTTTTGGGTTATCATCCGATATAAAACAACCATAGATGACTTTCTTTTCATCATATATAGGATAATATGAACAAAGGATGGTGATCATTAGTTGGTTTAGTTATTTTTTCAATACGATTTGCTCTTGGTTTCATGTTGCCTTGGATGCCTTCTTGTGTTGCATGTTGGTTTTTTAATCTTAAGTTGGTGTTTCGAATGGGCTGTGATGAGTTGATGGGTTAGAGTAAAGATTGATAGAAGACACTGCCTAGTTGTGTTGTATGTTGGCTTGTTAATCTTAAGTTGGTGTTTCTAATGAGCTGTATGAGTTGATAGGTCAGAGTAAAGGTTGATAAAGGACACTGCCTAGCCATGGAAGGGGTGTAGGATGGCAAGTTATTGCCTGCAACTCGCCCTCCGACCATGATGGAGTCATTGCTTTGCACACTCTAAGCCCGATATTAAAATGGGAAATTGTTGATTTTAATAGTCTCAAACTGTGGTATCATTGATATTTTGTGGTCGACTTGGTTCCCTAGGCTCTTTTTGTCCTTTCAATGTGATCTTGTTGTCTTAGATAGTTGATTTCAATTTTTTTGGTTTTTTGTTTGAGTCGATAATGCTAGATCATTTTTTTCATTTATCAAATATCGATGATGCTAAGATTGAGGATTTGTTACCCATTGACGATTAAGATGTCGCTATGCATGTTTTTTTGAAGAATTTTCTATTGGTCATCAAATCTTGTTGGGTGGCGATGTTGGTTGTTAATGTCAATGATGGTGGACACATGTTCATTTGAGACTCTTGGTTTTGGTAGTTGTGCGGCTGTGATGACACATAAAAACTTGTATTGGTTGCTTTGGCATGGTAGCCATTTTCGGTATGCAGCCATAACCTGGCATCAATTCTGAGCCGCATGCTAAACATTCTAAGTTAGAGTATCGATTTACGGCGTTTCCAAGACGCGCATCGCGCGTCTGGGTAATAACACTAGTTGATTGAATTACATAAGTTTTATATTTGAAACACTAAAATGAATGAAACGATTTAAATAATGAATTCGTTATACATCATCAAACATAGACCTGACAATTTTGACCCAATTGGGTATATTTGGGTTGATTTGGGTAGTAATAATGAAGAAATGGGTTAAATTGGGTTAAGCTAAATTTTTAAGTGGGTCAAGTTGAGTAACTCTAAAACTAGGAAAATTGATCAACGGGTTAAGATGGGTCATAAAAAACAAGGAATGGGTCAGGATAGATTGATTAATTTTTCTCATAACCCATCTTTCTCCACCTTATCTTTTCTTCAAAATACACACATAGACTCACATCTAAGTGATAGCAATAAACTTGTTGGATTTATGAATGGGTTAAGGTCGGTTTACGGGTCATATGAGATTAATGGATCGGCAACTGGGCAATGTAAACTGGAGCTCCATAATAGGGTAAAAAAACACAATATAACTGCACAACCCACGTCTACCATCACCATGTAGTTTATCTTTTGTTATTTTATAACTATTTGCTTAAAGTTTAATTGTAAATGTGTTTGTCTAGCTAGTTGTACCTTAAGGTAGGGTTGTTCACGAGCCAAGTCGAACTGAGTGGACCTTTGATCATGCTTGGCTCGTTTTCAAACTGAACCAAACCTATCGGCTCGTTTACAACCAAGCAAAAAATCAAACGAGCATTTTTTGAGCGTTAAATTTTCAAGCGAGCATCAAGCGAGTGCAGACGAGCGACGAACAATTTATACAACCCAATATTTTGTATCATGCTATTTATATTGCAACGAATAAGGTTTAATGACTTAAAAATCAGTCACATTTCATTACATAATTATTTTATGGATGACAATGTTTGACGATGAAGTTAAGGTTGTATCCGATAAGGCGAAGAGCATATTGCAGATAGCGATGATGGTGAGAGTGGGAGATGATCGAAAAATATCTCTTAACTGCTTAGTATTTCACTTTTATGTTTAATCTAGAATTCATTATTACGTTGATTGACCAATTATGCATAAATATAATTATATATTTTATAAAATGGGTCAAATCTACTAGAGTACAACGTATAAACTATATATACATATTAATTCGTTTCGAACCGAACCGATCCGAGCGGACCTTTGCTCGTACTTTGCTCGTAACTGATCCGAGCCGATCGAATTGTTTACAACCGAGTAAAAATTCGAACGAGCATTTTTCGAGCAAAAAATCAAACGAGATTTTTCAAGCAAAATCCGAACAAACCCGACCCGCCCATCTTACAACCGAGCAGACCATTCCGAACAAGCATTTTTCGTGCCTTGGGATAGGTCTATGTATGGAATTGTTAATCAATGTGGTTTATTGAGTCTAAACCCATTTTGACCTGGCCCATTTTGACCCAAACACATCTCGACCCGAATCCATTCTAACCCAATTTTAAATTAATATATTTTGACCCAAATCCATCCTAACCAAACCCATTATAACCTGGCACCCGACCCAAACCGAACCGCCCATCTTGCCAGGTATAATCAAACAGGTTAGGATTAGAATTTTGTAAGTGGATGAAATGTTAAACTCACAAGGAGGGTAGGTGGTAGATAAGGGTGATCGATTTAGAGGTAGCAAAAGAAAGAGTTAGAATAATTGAATGCTAATTTAATCTCTGTTAATCCTATATTTATATGATTAACCTAGGTTTTCAATTCGGAGATAATCATCTATTATAAGTTTCTTTTATTTGAATTTATAATCTGATAATTAATCAAATAAACTAACATAATTATTTCTAAATTTTATTTAAATTTAATTATCAAATAATTAAATACATAAATAAATAAAATATTATCATTAATCCATAGTTGATTAACAACCTCTCAACTTTGTAATATTTACAAAACATACCTTCACTATAAACCATATCTTTTATGGTTCGTATTTATCATTTTATCAATTTAAAAAATATAACATTTTCATTATTCAAACTCTAACTCTTTTGGAATTTATCTTAGTTAGCAATGTTGATTTATCGGGAGTGGACATAGACTAGACCGCATAAGACTACTGGAATAGAAAAGATAAATCTAACAACAACAATGTTGGGCGGGTAATTACTGTACTTTTTGTCTCATTGGAAAGCTCCTCTAAACAAAGGATTATGCAAAGATATCAGATGGTTAAAGGAGTGTAATCGTAATTAGAATATGGTGGGATTGAGCGTGATATAAAAAAAGGATGAGAGATCATAGGTTATGTTACGACTTATAACCAGTGTTACAAGCCTACAACTTATCCAAAAGTTTTAATTACATTGCTATTTTCAAAAATAAATAAAAGATAAAATATATTTAAATGAGTGAATCATATTAGTTTTTGTGGTGCTAAAAATTCTTCCAATGTTTTGAAATAATCTTGTCCTAATTATACTATTTTGAAATAATCTTGTCCTAATTATAACTAGATTAAAACTAACATATGTTAAATGATGAAAGTGATATTTTTTATATAATAATAAAGAGCAAAGTTAAAGTTATAATAAAAAACCTTTATATATTATTCTCTATTTTCAAAGGCATGTGGATGACCAAGTCATAAGGTCATCGGAGGTGTAGACATGGTGGCGGCGATGGTTTTTAGGGGTGAGTAGCCGCCTCTTGGCGACGGTTGTGTTTTCGGAAGGCAACGAGGAGATCAATTGTTGCCATGGCTTTGGCAGCATTTCCGGCATGGGATGTCCATGATCAATCGTTGCCATGGCCGGAATAATAAGTCGGTGCTACTAATTTTGTTTTGATTCAAATTATTATTGTACAAATTACTACTCTGAGGTTGTTTCTTTGTCATCATCATAATCCAATAAAACTAAATAGAATTATCACTAGACACTAGGTGCTCAAATTTTGGTTTGGATTCAACTTGAAATTTAAAATTCAGTTGTGTTTTTTTATTTATTATTGATTGTTTTGATATGGTATCGCAGCTCTTTGGGTTAAGGTAGTGCAAGGAAAGTGACGATGGCATACCAAAGATGTAAACTTTATCCTTCCAAATTCAAGGCACAAGCACAAACACACCGACTAGCAAAAAAAAAAAGTATAGTGACATCATCATTTTAGACTAAAAATTGTTTTACTTGTAAGGGGGAACATGTGATTGATTATATTTAAAAGGCACTAGAATTATATATTTTTTATTAAATTTGCTGATTAAGTACTCACTTCATATATTAAAGTTGTTACTTTTATAAATAATAAAATTGAAACTAAAACAAACATTATTGGATTCTTGTTATAAAACATGATAAAAGTTATTACTTTAGTCGTTCTATACTAAACATATATTTACTATAAGATATTTATAAATCTTGTTTTTAATTTTTTCTTTTAGAATTGAGACTAGTAGCAAGCCCCCGCGTTGGAACGAGGACGTGAAATCATTAAAAAACCAAATTCAAAACATGGTTGTGAATTCACGTAATAAATATAAGAAAATGAAACGTAAACATCATTGTATACATTTGAAACTTTATATAAAAAACCAAACCGTCACAACCCATGCATTGCGGCAAGACCATCGTTGTGGAAAAATAAAATATATACTATATTTAGCAGGGGTCGATTTGAACACTCTATACCAACATGCTGGTAAAAATAAGCATATCACATTTCACAATTATATATTTCAAATTTTATAAAATGTTATATTTTAAAAGTTACTAGTCTGTGAACCCGCGCTTTGCTGTGGATTGTTAAAATTTGTAACATTTAACTTCAGTTACTTGTAAATTAGTAATCAATATGTAATTATGGATAAAAATTATATTTTCAACTTTGTTTTGAAAAAAAAAATCATGTCGAAACGTTAATATAATTAAGCGAATCATAACAACAAATTTAGATTTTATAAACCATCATA
>BJCM01061840.1:0-19521 GCA_018326385.1 Flaveria bidentis
AAACTTTTGTTTTTAAACCCTAATTGCATTTTTAATAAACATTTTATGCAAAACAAACCATTTTAAAAATATCAATATTAAAAATTTTCTTATTATAACTCCTAATTTTAGTTATTTTTTTATAAAAAATCATTAAAGAAAACCATTTTAAAATACTTTATATTTTTAAACATGTTTGTTGTTTTAGAAAATTTTCTTTTTAAAATTTTGTTTATTTAGAAGTTACATTTATAAAAGCATCTCTTTCTTAATTTATTGAAAAACAATATTTAATCTCAAAAGAAATTATATAGTATTATAATTATTTAAGATAATTGTTTAATAAGAGAGAGAAACGGGAAAATTAAAATTAGATAGTTTAAAATTGTGTCAAGTGACATCTTAAAACCTTCTTTT
The DNA here is from genome assembly GCA_018326385.1 of Flaveria bidentis. Lineage (NCBI taxonomy): Eukaryota > Viridiplantae > Streptophyta > Magnoliopsida > Asterales > Asteraceae > Flaveria > Flaveria bidentis. The sequence goes on from BJCM01061840.1 coordinate 397, forward strand.
ATTATATATAATTATATATAATTTAAGGTAATTGTTTAATAAGAGAGAGAAGCGAGAAAATTAAAATTAGATAGTCTATAATTTAAGGTAATTGTGTCAAGTGGCATTTTAAAATTTTCTTTTATTATATTATATATATATATATATATATAATTATTATCAATATTATGGTTATTAATTAAAGATTTTTCTATTCTTCCTTAGGATAGTTTCGCAATAAATAAACTAATGCTTGTCTAATATGAAGTGGAGAAAAGTGATATATCGAAATTAAATTGGGAGGTTTGAAACCAAAAAAGTTGTGTGGAAATAAGTGAAAACCTAGCTTGTCTCGTGTAGGAGGAATGTCTACCTCAAAAGCGTATATTGTTTGCTTAGCCATAAGAAATTAGTTGGACCTTACAAGGTTGGGGCACCCTCACACATGCAGGCAGGTCGTGACTGTGAAAACAATTTGACGTTTTTATGTCACACTTTGCACTTTACACTTTATGTTTTTAAAGGTTTGTTCGACATTAGTAGTGGTAACTTATTGATGTGTCACTAGTAAGTAGAATCCTCCTGCTAATATTGACATGCATCTTGTTGCAGTTAGTGTTTCATGCTAAACAGTTACTATTTATTGGTACAGTGGACCTTTAGGTGGTGGGTTTCCCTTGAAATGGTGGGCGAGCTTGGTCACTAGCGTTGTCTGTGTTCGCGGGCGTGGGTGGCCTTTCGCCAATGGGTTTACCCGGGTGACCGGGCTTAAAAAATTATTCGTTGGCCGTTAAAAAAAAGTTACTATCTATTGGTTAGTGCTACTGACGGCTTGAAGTAATTACTTGCTGCTCATAGGTTGGGTTAATTAAATTCATAATTGCTATTGAGCATATTACTACTATTGATTGTAACTAATGATGAGTTGTTGCTCGTCAATTTATGTTAAACTTAGTTTTACATAAAACAACAGCTTGATAGCTGTATTTTCATTAATGTTGAAAAGTTACGAGGTGTTATGAATTGAAATGAATTTTTGTTTATCCAATTGAATTTACATTAATGTAATTTTATGTTATTTATTTAAATCTTGCATTTGCATTTGTATTTATCTTTTGTGCTTGTATAAAATGAAATAAAAATCATTTTGAATGTAATGAATATTGAAACTGATTAATTTCTTCGCCCATAATTCAAAAAGTAAAATGACAAAAATGTAATACAGTAAATTATTAATCAAGAATTCATGATACGGCAATCATAATATCTAAAAGGTTTTTTTTTATCATAGTCGAGTTCTCCTTGGAACTCTTCTTCAATCACCTTAAATTAAGTTTTATCTCGGATTTGGCATCCAACTGACTTTTCATTCTCATTGAGCCTAATTAAGTATAACATGTCTAACTTATAGTGGACATATAAATGGTTACTAAGCTTTTAATGCTCCACAATATTACTCTTTTAGCATGATTCATTTTAAAATATTACAATTACGTTTACTTATAAAGAAGATGTAGTTTAACTTGAAATTTTTATTGCAACTCGAGACATCTCCACCAAACAACTTTCATTACTAATCTAATAAAAAAGTTATGAATAAATTCATATAACTAAAATCATAAATTAATTTTAAAGTAATCTTATAAAAACTAGTATGCTTCTAAGAAGCTAAAGTAAGGTGTTGACGATTGGTTGTGTCCTCTTGATCACGAAATTTGGTTAATCATTTAAGTTGTTAGCTTCATGCGATCTTTAGTCTTCTTGGTAGTACTAAGTACCCTCACCCTTCAACACACATTATGATAAAATTCTAATGGAATTTGTTGCGTTTGTGACCTTAAGATACATTGTGTCTAGTAAAACCAAAACTTGGTTATAATCCAAGCCTCTTCTAGTGTGTCAATGATGTGTAGATACATTCTAATACCATAAGCACATACTTCTCATCTTCATGATATGACTCAACTTCCTGGTGGAGCCAAACCACACACCATGATAACCACAATATTTGATGCATCGCAGATTTTATTTTGTTGATCAAGAGACTTCTCTAGTGATAGAAAATGAACCTGAACTTGCCAGACAAATGTGAAACTTGAAACTATCCAGAGCGGGTGATGGGACGGATATTCAGTCATGAATCAGGCATAGGATTAGTTTTTTAAAATTTTCATAAGTGATTGATGAGTATAACATTAAGTGATATCCGGTTGGGTTACCTAAAACACACTCATAAACATTTTATTTTTATTTTCTTGGTCTTGGGCAATAAACTATCTACTCACCCACCCAATCAAATGCAGAATTATAATTCTTGATAGTTATTTTATTATCGTTAATTCCTATACTTTCTGAAATATCACTCATGATACTACTCTGGTCCAACTGGATCTAATGTACTTTTTACTATCTTGAACGAAGCATATGATAACCTATAACTTCTCAAAACCACTCTCGTCGAAAATAACATTGTAGTGAAGGAACAAAAACGAAACTATGAAAGTGAAAGCCATTTCTACTAGTAGGGACTTAAATTGTGTTATATAAACTTAAAGAACTAAACTTGCAACTCTTGACATGCTTTATGGACGAAAAATGTAAATTAATTTAAAAAATTATATACACCCATACTCACTAAAATAAATATGTTGCAACTTGCAAAGGAACGTCCACTCCTCTATAACTCACTTTCTCTCTCTCCATCTCTCTTCGAATCTACTCCCTTTGAATTTGGCTGATAATATTATTATTTTGTTGGTTTGTGATCGATCATATATACATCTTTCTTAATTTGATCGGAGATCGACCCACTTCCCGACGATCAACGGGGAGTTTTTTTGTTATGATGGGTGTGATCAACAGGTGTTCACATACTTCCCACATCACCGAGATCATCATCACAAGCTTCTTCCGTCACAAGATTTAAGCAAACTGCATCATTTCTCAATAATCGATATACTCTTTTAACAAGACTATATATATATATATATATATAGTTTTTTATTATTCAAAAGTTGAAGAAACCAGCATCAGATTAATGTAAACATATAATTAGTAATACTACCCAAGTTCTGGTGGGTACTGCTAGCTGTAGTGGTGGTGCCATGGCAGCTCGGAGCTACCTCTACGGTGGTGATTCTGGTGGCGGTGGCGTTAGCGGTGGTGGTTCGGGCTTTGATTCTGTTATGCTGATGAACAAGAGAGTGCTTTCTTCTTCTAAGCATCTTGATTCCTTCTTCGGCTCTGGATCCTCTCGATCTTTCGTAGGTAATAATATACTTGATGATAGATTGAATGATTGATATATGTAATTTTGTAGTTTTAGATCATAATATGCTAAGATTTTATTTGGGTGATTGAAAAAACAATCCAATTAGTGTATTTCCAGTCACTTGATTTGGTAAGAGTCAAATTTCATAGATTAAGATTGGGTATAGATTAAAAGTAATAGTAGATTTGTGTGTGAGTTGTTGTTTTATAAAAAAATAGTGTGTTTTTAATAATGGGTGATCCCTGGAATATTAGATCAAGTAGATTTATAGTGTTAATCAAGAAACACATGGGCCTAAGTGGCTAAAACTTTATGGTTGACTTTTGTAATCATTACATAATTTGAGAAAAAAACAGTGTTTTTGATCTTTATTATGATATTATCTCACCAGGGTCCAGATCAATGGTTAGTTTTGAGGATAAAAGAAATGGGTCAGGCGGCTCGTTTTTTCGCGCATTTGATCAAGAAGACAATGGAGACGATGAATATGACGATTACTTTCACCATCCGGAGAAGAAGAGACGACTCAAAGCGGATCAAGTTCAGTTTTTGGAGAAGAGTTTTGAGACGGAAAACAAACTCGAGCCCGAACGAAAGAATCAGCTAGCGAAAGAACTCGGGTTGCAGCCGAGACAGATTGCGATCTGGTTCCAGAACCGTCGTGCAAGGTGGAAGACCAAACAGCTTGAGAAAGACTATGATCTTCTCCAAGAAAGTTACAACCAACTCAAGGCAAATTATGATAAATTACTAGAAGAAAAGGAAAAACTAAAATCCGAGGTAATTATTGAAAATAATCAAAACGTCTTAAAGTATTATTGATCAACTATTTATATAAAAAATACAATAAAACTATAGTGATTAATCTTAATCGGGTCAATTCAGATAGTAAGTAAAAAGGTCATCAGCAATTAAAGGAGTTTTTAAGTAGTTTAGACCCAACAAAAACTAATTCCTTCAAATTTGCCACTTTCCCAAATTTTAATGACTTTGTTAACTCTAAACTGCTTGAAAACTGCTGATGAACCCGAGTTGACCCGATCAAGATTAACACTTACAATTCTCATTGTATTTTATAAATAGTTGATTGATAATATAAAATCATGATATCTAAGATAAAAATGTAATCTTTACAATCTTTTCTTGTTTAATTAGGTTCTTGATTTAAGTGACAAGTTACTTCTGCAAGAAACCGAGAAGGGAACCTCGGATTCATCGAGTACTAAAAGCCCCTCTGAGCCACTACAACAGGAACAGACTGCAGATTGTATGAACGATGCCGATGTAACCAAGACCTCAAATGTTGTGAGTGAGTCAAGGAGCCCGCGATACGGAGTTCAATCTGCATTGGAGCATGGTGATTCGTCGTATTTGTTTGAACAAGATCAAAGTGATGAATCTTTGGATGAAGAAGATAACTTTGGGAAAATGTTTGTAACTCCGGTTAGCGGTTTCATGCTGCCAAAGATTGAAAATGGTGATTACCCAGAACTAGATGCTGTGAATTCTTGCTACCTTGGGTTTCATGATCATGATCATGATGATAATGAAGACCAATCCTTTGGTTTTTGGTCTTACTGAGATCAAGTTTAAGTTATTATGTAAGTTTTATTGTTGTTATATAAATGTCTTGAAATTAATCAAGAGTGGTGTAGAAAGGAATAAAGTCCCAACTTGTCACACCCTTAATCTATGAGTGGTGATGTTGGTTTCTTTTTCTCTTTTTTTTTTGTATTTCCATTTTGAATACTAGTTATAATAAATTTGTGTAAACAACTATTTTGTGTCTTTAATGTTAAGAATTTAATTTTATCGTTTCTTCATGTGTTCCAATTTTTCAAAGGCTAGTGATGATTTTTAGATAGTTTATGTTTACAATTTGCATACATTAGTGTTTTACATGACTCACCTGTTGGGATGTGTACGTTACTCGACAATTAATTTTGCATTCACATGTGCAATTCCACTTGTATAAAATTTTCATGTGAGTCAGGTATAATTAAAATGATTCGTTACTTTATTGTTCAATAATATCATTCATAACACACTACATATAATTTTACAAGGGTCCTTAAACCCACTTTCCATAAAATAGTGTGTTCCATAGTCATACACAACATTGTTTTTGTACTTATTCCCCTTACGCTAGTCAACAAATCAATTTACTAATTCTATTCATAATGTTGCGAATAAATTTATTCATTTCACTTATTTTCTAACAATGTGAGTGGTTTTGAAAACAATTTCGGACCTATCAACTTAGCTTTTATCAACTTAGCAGTAATAGCTTATACCTATCAAGTTTTGACCATCTAATCTTAGTTTTTTTAACGTCAAATGTACGATTCTGTTTCGGATGATATATGTTATCTTAATCGGGTCCACCAATCTGTTTGCCAGTCGGGACCGCACCCCCAAGCCCGCAGGAGGAAACTCATTGCTGAGAAAAATAGAAAACCCTCTGGCTTGAACCCATGACTTCTCATTAATTACATATCATGAGTACATCATCTTAACCAGTTGGGTCAAAAATCATTTGTACCACCTAATCTTAGTAGTTGATACTTTCACCATACTAAAAGTTCACTTCCAATACTTTAGCCATAAAACTCATAGTTGATATTTGATCCGCTTTACAAACTCAGTGTTAATACTCTTGAATGTTATAAAATATAATCGGATATGTGGACTTGATTAATATAACATATATATTATTTGAAACAATGTCATACATTTGTTGTTGAAAAAAAATAAAAAATAATAAATATAATTATTTTAAAATGACTTAAAATTGATAAAAAAAAAACCTGATGAGCAATTTATTAAAACACACTATGTACAACTTATAATTACATTTGAAATAGAGGAAATAAAAATTGTTTTTATCTTACCTTAGTACCCACCATCTTCCAAATACAACGCCCTTATGATTTATGAACGTACACTCGTACAGGAGTGTGGCTCCACCTTAACAAATGCACTCCATAAAGTCAAAGAAGTAATATAAAAGTGATTATTAAATCTGAAATATGAATCAAACTGAGAAATAGAAATCTATATGTTAGAATTCATTAAAAGGAAATAAATTATAAATGAATCAAATTTAAGCCATTCAAATGCATTGTAAATAAAGAAAAAAAAGGTAAACTGAAAATTTTCCCCACGGTCAAACCTCGTCGACTTCTACATGATAATATCACAGATAAAATAACAATTTCGAAAAATAATCATAAAAGGCTGCAAATATTCAAGAGGATGAAATGATCGTAAACTAATAATTCATTTGGAAAAACTATAGATACTATCTAAAGTTTAAGTTAGGCATACATAATGTTTTAATTTTTTTTAAAGATATACAAAGTTTTCTCTTTTAAAATAATGAATTGCAATTTGCTCCATTTTCTTTACTTTAAAGATGGTTATTAAAATTGTATACCTATCCTTGCGTGTTCTATTTTATGGATAGATAATCAGTACGAGTGACGAGACCTGAAAATGATGTAACCTTCTCCTTTATATAATATTACAAACAAACTTAAATTAATAATAAATATTGAGTAAACAATTGGGATGCTCAACACACTCTTTAATCTATATAAGTTCTGTGTATTTTATTTCATAATCTATATTATAAATTATTATATTTAATATTTCTATTTTTTTATTTGGTTAAAATAATTTAATATGATAATGTTTTATATAAAAAGTTTGAGGTGTTTCATCTACATTAATAATAATAATAATAATGTATTTATTTTAAGATACTTTTATATACAGCGTGAAGACTTGCATAATATCTCATTCACTGAATAAAAAAATAATATCAGTATCTGTTCTTCAAAACCACTTAAATTTCAACATTTTTAAAATACAATTTATAATATTGCATCATTCTTTTCCTTCTTAATTTTGTCAAAAATGGTTTTTCTTACATAAAGATAATATATTATATAAAATTATCCTTTTATAAGTGCATGCAAAAGGTCTTCCCACAAAAGTAAAAGAAGCAACCGAAAATATAAAATAAAATAAAAAAAACATTTCATTGTTCACTTTGTTTGCTCCGAAAAAGACACCAAATAAAAAGAATTCCAATACAAAATATACAAGGGCCCCACTAAATGACAAGGTGTCAATTATAATATACATGAAGGTTTCTTTTTCTAAGGTACTCCAACCAAACCATCTAAAACTTCAACCGTAGGATCATGGTCGGGCCCACATAGACCAAAGGATGATTGACAGAAGGACACAACGGCGTCGTTTAGCGCACGTCATACGTGGCAGATCGCTTTCGAGCCAACCAAACTGGACCGAGTCCCGAGTTCAAAAAGAGTGAGTTGGGCTTTTGTGGTCGACAATGTCCATGGTGGGCCCATTTTCTGTAAGTAAAAGAGTGTGTGGGCCATGTGATGTTACGTGTCACTTATTTGTAAGTGATAAATGATAATCCCCTTGGTTTTGTATTATGACAAACTAGTGCCCTCATGTTTATTAATTTAAGTTTAAGAAGTTAAATTCAGTGGATCATTGTCTAATAATTTGAGGGAAATTCTAGGTGTTACTGTTTACAAAACTATATACTGAATTTCCCTTTTATGAAAAAAGTAGATCAAACTTGAATCAAAAGTTAGTTTCTTGAGACAATACCGTGTTTCCTACTTCTCGTCTTGGTTCATGCTTTAAAACCATTAGTCTCTTAACTATAATTGTACATTTTGAAGCAGAAAATGTAAATGGTTCATGCAAACCCGGGGTATTTAGGCCAATGATATTCTGGTGTATTAAAAAACACTATTCTAAAGATCAAAGATTTTACTGCCGGTCTGTCATGATATACCGTGGAATAAAAATTAGACATGCATGTGAGTTGTACTAAGAAATACAAATAGATAATAAGTTAGGGCCGGTGGTTTAAATAGAAATTATGTGATGGATCAATAATCAGTATTATATTTTTATGAAATAAACCAATCAAAGAACAAAATGTAACCACAAACATTTAATACGAAAGTTTACTGTTTTATGCGGTTTGTGTATGATTAAGGAGCCTAACTGCCTGCGTTATTAATTTAACAAAAAATAGTCAACAACATTTTGCCAAACCAATAGTCAACATTCAACAAGATTGGTTACGTCGTCGTGGTAGTTTTACCAATAATCAAGATTCGTGAAATATTTTTAGACTAAATAAACATAAAATGTTATTTTACTTATATACTAACTTTTAAGTTTCCACCTTAGAACATTTTTTTCTAAATTTCTCTATGTTCGATGTTTGAATTTTAATATGAGAAGTTTTGGCCTTAAAAAGGTAAAATAAAATGAAATAAAATAAGAAACCGAAATTAATAATAATAAAAATAATAATCACCAAGAACTTATCACTTTATCATACCCGAGTCTACATTATTACCTTCTTGATGTATACAACGATTAGACAATAAAATTTCAAGAAAGTCAGTTGAGCCTTAAGAGGATTCTTTGTGAATCAAGGTTTATAGTGAGGGATTAAATGACTTGTAAGTTCATCAAATAGGAGAGAAGTGTGTTAGGCAAAATCACACACGTATCATCATGTGAAGACAAAGGGGACATGGACTAGAGATGGGTAGAATCAGGAAATTACTGAGGGAAAACCGATGTCGGCCGGGAACACCACACCCCTAGTTCTATGAAGCTACTGCTTGGTGAAATTTCACCGGCTTCACCGAAGCACAACCCAACCATTATTAAAAAATTTTGAGGAAATGGGAAATTTTGGAATGATACAATGTAAAATGAAGAAATCCAGGTAAATTTAAAAAAAATAAGAAAAACTGACATGACGTTAATGTGTCATTGATTTTTCACATTAGGAAAAATCAGAGAAACATGACGATTGTTAGTGACCTTAACAAAAGCAAACATTAAGGAGCTTAAAGCGAACATTAAAAAAGACTAAATTATAACTTTAAAAGAAACTAACGGAAACCCTACAAAGGATTTGATAATTTACTCTTAAAAACATGTATTGTTGGATTTTAAAAGTTAGTACTTTATTAGTGACCTTATTTTTTCCTTGTTGCTTTTTCACGTCCTTTTTGAGAGCACCTTTTTTATGTAAAGCAAAAGTTTTATAAATCGTAAAATATAAATCTAAACTTATACGGCTTTTAATTTGCTAGACTGATGCATTCAAGGACCACTTAAAGACCGGCACAATTCGGTCCCAAAAGTAAAAACCATGCATTTACAATATGTCTGTCAACATCTATATCTATATATTAAATATCTCTAACTTTATATATACACATGTTGAAATTAAAAGTAAAAACAATATTCTTGACTACAAACACCACTCAAAAGCCGTTATTTTAGCAGTGGTCCATACTTCAACTTGCCAAAATAACAAATGTTAAAGGGGTTCGCTTAATGGGTCTACCAACATTTAAACCGGTAAACCAAATTAAAACCGGATCATTTATGAACATCTGTGGTACTCTGTACGGTCCGGTCCAAAAACGATTGATTTTCTTTCTTATTTATTATAATTATATAAATTTGGCAGTGAATCAATCCAGAATGCATAGCTCAAAACTAAGTTACGCCCGGCTACGTTCTAACCAATGTTTTATTACTATGGTTATCGAACCAGTTGCTTTACCAATCAACCAAGATCAATTGCAAAAAGTAGTCATTATTAATTTACTTTTTATTATATAACTATTAAATATTTATATGTGGACCTGCAATGTTAAGAAAATATGAAGTTGGGAAAATAAAATATAAGTTGACAATAATAAATAAATCAGTAAGTAAGATTTGAAAATAAAAGGAAACAATATAAACTTAAAAATTATTTATTTTTAAAAATTCAAACAAACAAACAGGTCCAGTTAGCCAGTTCAAGCAGTCAAATCCATAATCAACCGATTCAAGAGTATTCAACCGATCAGTTATTTAGTAGTTTCCAATCTGACCAGACAACCTAGTTCTGAAAATAATGGTCACAATTTATAACTATCAAAATGACATTAAACCACAATTGTACTCTCAATTTCAGGGCAGATCCAATATGTATTAACCGCAATCATTGAAACAAAGACATACAATTAATTTTACGTATAAGTTTTTCGAGTGAAAAGAATGTTTTTTTAGATGGTAACTCCAGTAATTATAAAAAAAAGTATAAACTCAAACTTCCAAAAATCCACAAGTTAATTAATAAAATAACTAAATAAATACACTCCTACTAAATACTCAATGCCCATGCCAGGTTATAACTTTTTAGATTAAGCCCAGTTCTAATACCTCTTAAATATTATGTGTTTTTTTGCATCCTGATGGTTTTATTCTTTATAATTAAATAATACTTATATTATATGACCAGACTTGAATCGACCTGAAAATTTTTACATCCACATCTATAAAATTGGAGCATTTAAAAAAGTAGTGCCTTCATATGAACAAATTCTTGGATCTACTACTGCTCAGTTCCAAAATATTTCAGTCAGGTGTGTGGTAGTTTCAGACCCTTGAAACCCTGTGCATAATCTAAAGCCCTTAAGTTCAGTAAGTTGCAATTCAAACAAATGGTTCACTCATACATTCATTTTTGGTAGAGGGTGAATGAACAAAATCTTTTGGTCCCAAAACATTGCTATACATACAAGGTCCAGCCACAGGGAACAAAACCCACAACTTACTTGATTCCGAAAGTTTCATCAAGAGATCCTCCATAACTAATGTCATTGAAATCAAGTAATGAGTTATGATCAAGCATAATCTGAATAGGAGTCATAGAAGTCACTTGGGTATGGTGACATCACCTCCTGTTCGAGAAACTGCAACACCTGTTGCATCGAGGGTCTGTAATCAGGGTTCGCATCAGTGCACCGCCCTGCAATTTCCAGAACCGCCTCTACAGTTGATGCATCGGCATCGGTGCACCTCTTGTCCACCACGTCTTCCAAGTGGTTCTCTTTTCTCAGGGTGTTCAACTGTTGTATATAAAGAATTAACAAGATTGACATTTTAAGTCATTGTATTTTCTTTTATATACGAAACGGTTTAGAAATGCATACCCAACCAACAACATTTAGGCCTTGTTTCACGAAAGCGGGATCAGTTGGTCTCTTTCCTGTTATAAGCTCTAATAACAAAACCCCGAAGCTATAAACGTCTGATTTCACTGTGGCCCGCCCGCTTTGCAAATACTCTGGTTCACAAAACCCGTTAACAATACATCGCGTGTTGCAAACAAAGTATGTGAAGAAAGGGCAAACCTGGTGCAAGATAACCGAATGTTCCAGCGACAACAGTGGTCACGTGAGCCTCTTCATCTACCAAAAGCTTAGCAAGACCGAAATCAGAAACACAAGGCTCGAGATTTTCATCAAGAAGAATATTACTAGATTTTATATCCCTGTGAACTATTCTAGGACTACAATCATGGTGCAAATAAGCCAGTCCCCGAGCCGAACCATATGCTACTTTCAAACGAGTGGTCCAGCTTAACGTCTGATCTCCATCCCGACATTCTAGAAACAATAACAATAAAACATTAACAATCATATTAGAAATTATATAATCCTCGATTAAAAGTCAAAGTATGAAGCTTACCATGTAAGAAATTTTCAAGGCTGCCATTGGCCACATAATCATAGATAAGAAGCTTTGAGTCGGGAAACCGACAGTATCCCCGTAGATTAACAAGATTAATATGTTTAACACTGCCCAATATTTCCAATTCACGTTCAAATGCTTCATCTTGACCTTTTTGGGTTCGGTCAATCCTTTTAACCGCAAATGTGCCACAATCATTCATTACCATTCTGTACACAGTCCCAAACCCACCAGACCCAACCACATGTTCATCGTCAAGTGACTCGAGCTTCTCTATAATCTCGCTTGAAGGGTAAGGAAGATCACCATGGAATGTTATAAGTTGTGTGCCTACAAATTGACAAAAAAACTCAGTTATGAAATTTATAAAGTTAGCTAAAGATGTTTAATAAGATTAAGTCTTTTACTTGTTTCTTGATGAACTTGTTTCTTGACAACCACGTATCTTTTCGCGGCCCTTTCTTTCTTTGTAAGCATCAAAACCAATAGGAATACAAAGAACACAAGTGCTAGGACCAAAGCAGCCACAACACCGATCAGTGCTCCTTTCAAAGAATGAGATGAATGCTTAGGCACTGCAATGGTCAAAAGAAATCATAATCGGTTAAGATTAATGATACCTACATAGTAAAGTTCTCAAATTTTGGTACTTATAGTAGCAAATAAAATTGAAAAATGGTTGACTTGCCTGCTGCTTCATCACTCGCTGCATGTGGTAAGACAGCAGGGAATCCCAATGATGTTTTACACGGTTTGTGTATTTGCTGGCCACAGAGGTCTAAATTACCAATAAACCTACACATAATCGAACATATTTTCAAATTAGTCACTTTGCAAAAAGGGAGTAAACTATGAAAAAAACAAGAAAATCAAATATCAGAACATCAAGAAACTGGTTTAATGACAACTTAAGATTAAAGGCATCAACATAGTCGTTTAAGGTGGTATGAAGTGAAACTTACGAATTGTTTCCAAACTTGCTTAGGGCTCCAAAATTCGGAATTTCCCCAGAAAAAAAGTTTGTGGATAAGTTCCTGAAAGTAAATAAAGAGAACTTTGAATATCTAGAGCAATGTGATTGTCTAAAATCTAATTTTCAACAAATTCAAAAAGTTAACATTGTAATATACTAGTGAACCAACGTACAAGTATTGGAGGCGAATGAGATGACCAAGAGATGAAGGTATTGCTCCCTTCAAAGTATTGCTTGACAAATCCCTGAATGATGAGAGACAAATATATTAACAAAAATTATACAAGAACAAATTTTGATAGATGAGATTGCAAGATGCAAATTGCACATTATTTGTTTATATGCAAGTAGTAATAGGATTGGGGCAAATTGCTTGTATTCTAGGGCTTTCACTTTTAGGCATTCCGAGCCTATGTTATACGTTTACGATCAGAATATTTGATCATAAACTTATACCATAGGCCGATAAAAAAACTATTTGACTTTCCTAAAGTAAAAGTTGACTAACAGTACTGTTTCTTTTAGGTGCATGTGCACAATACAAGTATAAAGCTCTCAATCCACTTAAGTTCACATCAGCTAGTCCAAAATCAATTATTGTACATAAATGCAAATTAATTCATCTTTCAATAATTCAATCAATATATATGTAACATTAAAAGGAAAAACATAAGTAAAATAAAAAAATTATAAAACTAACTTACAGAATACTAAGGAGGGAAAGATTTCCTATATTTGAAGGTATGCCACCCTGAAGATAATTAGCCCGCAGGTACCTATACAAAAAGTTTCAACATTGCATTGCATATCAGTAATACTTTCCATAAGCATTGTACATTGCTAAATCTTACACACAAACAGAGCAATAACAAATTTCAAAAAATACCAATTTCAAAGTTTTGACTTACACAGCTCTGAGTTCAACACAGAGACTAATTTCATTAGGAATAATACCATGTAACCTGTTCTGGTGGAGTGCCCTGATAATAAACAAGAACACCATACTTCAATATCCAATGTACCACAGATATAGCTCAGTTTACAACTGATACAAATGCAAAAACACACTTACAGTCTCTGTAATCTACTTAGTTTACCAATGCTTGGAGATATAAACCCTCCAAGATCCATATACGGCAAGTTTCTGCAAAAACCCCAAATTTCAATCAAAGTTAGAACTTCAGTAAAACACAATCATTCAATCTGCTTCGAAATTAGGGTTTTTCGTCCCTCTTTCAATTTCTTGCAATAATTAGTAAAAATGTTGAAATCTTTGAGTAAAAAGATAGTTATTTACATGGCTAGAACTCTGTGGTCACTCTGATAGCAAGTGATACCAGTCCATTGACATGGGGTTTCATCATTATTCACCCAATTGCTCAGAGCATTCCTACTGTCATTCAAACTTTGTTTCAACTCCAGCAAAGTTAACCCTAAAAGGAACAAGAAAACGGCCATTAAGATAAAAAATTAAAGCTTTCAGCTAAAGAAACATAATCTTTTTGCTCAAAAGAGGTAAATGAGGGTTACCATCTTCAGTGAGAGCGAATGAGCAAGTGCTAAAAAGGGTTGTTGAAACAAAAACAGCTGAGAGATGCCAAATGAAAATCAGATTCTTCGTACTCATTTGCTTAAGTTGATGAAACATGAGTGAGAACAAGAGGATTCAAATGTGTTCCATAAAAAGGATTCAAATTTAAAGCCCCGGTGATATAATGTGTTTGAGTATGCTGCTTTTACAGGGAGGGGGGAAGTGGTGGGGTTGGTGAGTGGCGTGACTTATGATGGTGTTTTGGGAAACTAAACATGTAATGTAGTAAAGTGACATTAATAGTGTATGTTTTTTTCTTTCATTTAAGTAATTTTAGTAATTAACAATTTAACATAACCAATTATCTTTATCTCAAAACCTTAATACTATATACTCATGTTACGTAAGCATTGAGAGTTCATGTATTAAATTGTTAATACTATATACTCATGTAATCATGTTATGTAAGCATCAAGAGTTTATGTGTTTAAGTTTTACTTTAAGTAAAATCATTAAAGTTTTACCAGAAAGTCTTTTTAGCAATTGTTTTTTTTTGAAAGCGTTGAGGGTGCGGTGTTGGTTGATAAACGAAAAGGATAGACCAATTATAATAACATTTATCTTTTGAAATAGGGTCACATATTTGCCCTTTAAAAAATAATATAATAATTAACATGTCAATTATTTTGTTATTTATAAACTTGACGTTTAACTTTAGAATAAATTATGTATCAGTTTCATGTGATATGTAATAGTTTGATCATTCTTCTATTTGTTTTGAAAATAATAATCTTGTTGTCTAGTGATATTGGTGTTTTTATCCATAAAAGTGATGCATGTTCGAATCATTGCAAGATTTGGTGGAATATGGAGAAAAGAATTTGCTATTGAAAAAAAAAAATTATTAGTTTTGAAAATTGCAGACTTCACACTTATTGTTTGAAACATTGTCACGTATCCCGTCTTCATGAGTGGATAAAATAAACAACATGTGTTACTAGTTCAAGAGCAAATAGACAAAGGTAAAATACAAAAATTTTATTTATAATTACTACTATAAGTTAATTTAGGTATCATGTTATCTGTATGTTTGTTATATTCCTAGTAAGGTAATCTCCGGTGTTGCAACTGTGGTTTTTGTGCTTTGCTGCACATCACAGAACGAAAAGAGAATATACAAAGTTATGACGGTTCTATTTTAAATATTGAAACATACAATTTGCAAAGTTAAGTTTAAAAAATTAAAAAAAAATAGATTTCCAATCATATAGATTGAACTTAAATTGAAAATCAAGAAGGAACTAAAAAGGATAAAATATAATTCATATAAATTTTCACAATAGGATATTAGGTGGATTTAATAGGTATAATTATGAGCGATTGAAAATCAAACAAGAGTAATTATAAAGATGAATATAACAGTAAATTATAATTATAATAATATTATGATTATAATTATTAATAAGCAAACAGCCATCGAACCCATATGGTTAGCCTCACATGCACGTCCAAAGACCATCCTGACCAATGTTGTTTTTGTTTAAAAGTGTAGTCCGGTATTTACCTTTAGTAACATGCTACAGATAAAAAAAAGTAAATAATCAAATGCTACATTTCATACTCTTGTACGGTACACATAAAAGGTTATACAAAATGTATTGTTCATCACACTCAGACATTGGCATCCTATTTTACTGGTATATATAATGTGGTAAGTCTGTTATAAATAATAAAAATGTAATAGTAATTTCAATTTTGAAAATCCAAAACTTCAAGGATAATACATAATAAACTCAATTAAATACTTAAAATTATTTGGCAGTAAACATTGAGCAAAATCTGCAAACAAAACAAGGGGAGTTGTGCAGAGGAAAAAAACGAGCCGTTATTAAATGCAAAATTCAAAAATTAGAAAGTTTGTCACACTCTCAGCACAGGAGAGTGAAACACACGCACTTGAATTGGATGACGTGGTGACGTTTAACTGGTTGATTAATGAAGAGTGAAGCGTACGATCATTGATAAAATTTGAATGAGGAGTAATATAGCCATGCATTCAAAAAGCCTAGTGGGACAGTAACCAATACGGATTCTTCACGTACCTCCAAATCTACGATCTCCTTTCAGTTAATTTATAATTTTTTAATTAAATATTTGCACCGAGTAAATTATCATTTTCATTTCTAACGTTTGTTTATTTTAACCACTTGTATTCTTACGGTTTCAAAATTAACATCCGGCCTCTGACGTTTCATGTTATCTTCATTTGAGTCTATATTGTTTTATTTTTATTTTTATTTGAGTACAGAATACTAATACCGTTAGTTTTCCTGTTAAAATTATTGCTAAAAAGACTAAACTACCTTCATCACCACCATGACAACTAACCATCACCATTTTCACAACCATCATCACCATCTCCACAACTCCATCACCACCACAGCAACCCCATCACCATCACCTCAGCCCCATCACCACCACCACAGCCCCATCACCACCACCGCAGCCCCATCACCACCACCGCAGCCCCATCACCACCACCCCAACCCCATCACCAGCATCGCAACCCCATCACCCCCACCGCAGCCCCATCACCACCATCGTAGCCCCATCACCACCACCGCAGCCCTCTGCACACCGATTCACCAGCCAACTTCACCGCACTCAAGGCTTCAAAAACCTCAATTTCACCAGCATCCACCGGACCTTTGCGATTAACACGATCAAACACATCCTTCGGATGATCACCTATGTTTTTCTTTTCGATCTCCATAAGCTTCAGAACATGATCAACAGCCTCCTTCGCCTTCTTCCTCCACTCTGCAGCCTCCTTGGCCCTCCAATAGCTTTCGTAAGCGCCACCGCTTCAATTCTACTCATCGGCATCGACGATATCTCCGCCGCAGCAAGCAACAATGTCGCATCAGACACACCAATCCCCCAATCATTATTATCATTATTATTATTATTCCAATTGGATGTTGTAACATCCGCAATTTTTCAAGACTTAAACCTAAACTCGAATCCATTTTGAACTCCCGTTATTAAAACTAGTTCACTAATTTTAATGGATCAAATGTACAACTTAGTCAATATTGATAATCGTTTTATTTAAATTCATATTTATCTTTCATATTAAAAAAATTATAAATTTATGAGTCTCTAAATTTTCTTTATGATATTCTAATTATTATTAGACTTTAAAACTTCTATGATAATTATAAGGATAAGTAAATACGTAAAGACTATTATCTTTAGCCATCTTAATAATCTAATAATTAATATTTAACAAGATTTATAAATTTTATAATGTTTATAAATGGATAAACGGAATAATTATATAGAATTTGAAATTTAAATAGATGATAAGGTTATTTTAAATTAATAGTTTTACTTACACAATTAGAATTAAATTGTAAAATTTCTTATAAAATTTAATAAGCTATAAAGATTTTATAAAGAAAAATAAGCAATTTGTATAAACTTTTGGAGTAATATTAAGTTTAGGGTCAAAGTTGCCATTTATTAAACTTTGTTTTCAAGTTTTGACATAAAATAATCACTAATGAAAAACGAAGGACCAAAAGTGTCATTTAGGTGAAACAACCCAAACCACCCCCCCTTTACCCGTATTTCCGGCCAAGTTGCCGGCCAACCACCGGCGACCCTCCCGCGACCTTCCCATTCTTTAATTAGTCGTTTTACTTTCAAATTAGTTCAATTAAACCGTTCCCTAACTAGTTTTGAAGTCACTAACATGCTTAATTCGACTTAATAGGCTGTTATGAGCCTTTAAGTTAGAAACCGAAAATCGCATTCAAGACTTGACCTTTCATGTTGAAACGGGTCAAATTATGATGTTGTAAATGAGGGAAAATTATCTAATCGAGATCCTAAAGCTAACTGCACTCGCAATTTCGCACATAATCCACAGGCACTACCAATTAACCATTTCGTTTGTATCGACGTGTAACCGGAGTGTTCATGTCACACCCTCAAAATCCACGTGCAGAGTTTTACCGCGAGGCGTGTGAACAAACCAGGATCACAGTCAATAGTTACTCAGAACGACTCTATATGTTACAATTAAAATAAAATCAACCAAAGTATAAACTTGAAACTGTGCGGAAGCATTTTGTAAAACAACTCAAATAATAAAAATGCATACGATAGCAAAACATGCGCCAACCCAAATGAGTAAATATTAACCATTAAAAAAAGTAAAGATGTCTTGAAGACCAAGTCTTAGAATGCAAGGTGAATCCATGTAGTGCTCCTAAAAGAAAGCAAGTTAACGACCTGAGAATAGCATACTAAAATGTTAACACAATGGTTGGTGAGTTCAAGAGTGATATTCAAACATAAGCAATTTAATAATAGAGATATAAAAGTAGTGCATTGTAACAAATAGTTAGTCCATTAACAGTA
Organism: Flaveria bidentis; assembly: GCA_018326385.1. Classification (NCBI taxonomy): domain Eukaryota; kingdom Viridiplantae; phylum Streptophyta; class Magnoliopsida; order Asterales; family Asteraceae; genus Flaveria; species Flaveria bidentis. Next base: position 19,186 of record BJCM01061840.1, read on the forward strand.
AATATTAACTCATAGTGATTTCGTAATTAAAGCTAACTGTGTTACGTTGTGTCTCCTGTCACGACATAACAGGTCATGACAACGTTCAATAGGACAAATTGCACCCGGTTGACCTCGAGTCACATAGGCGGGGCTCGTCAGACCTAGTAGTACTACCCAAATTTCCCCGCTATTCAATATTAACAATTCGAAAGTGTGAGGACTTTTCCATGATATCAACACTATATTAATATTATACACAACTTGAATATATAAAGCGTTTGTAGTTTACCAGTATGCTATCTCCCCCAAAAGAGTTTAAGTAAAGAGTGGGGCATGAACTCACCTGATATGCGT
>BJCM01061841.1:0-39219 GCA_018326385.1 Flaveria bidentis
ATATATATATATATATATGTTGAAAGGAAATAACAATGCGGATTATAATTGAAATATCAAAATTCTAAGAATGAGTAGAAGACAGTAATACATGCATGGTTACTATAAACAAGTTATTTTACAGTTCTATAAAATTATAAGTTTTGGTATGTTATATGTTTTAGTTCTATTTAAACACGATTTAAAACTTTGAATCTCACATACCAGAATATAAATGCCGTAAATAATTATTCATTACTATTTATGTGCACAGTTAATAAAAAATCAAACTTCAGTTTGATCAAACCACTAGTCTGCGTTTCACTCAAGAATATTCGTTATTCAAATAGATTGTTTATTTTATAAAATAAGTTCTGTATGAATTATATATGATTTGTTGTTTGTATCGATCATGTGTTAAAGAAAAAGTCTAAACTACAACAATAATCATATAACATTTTAACTCAAGAATTACTATTAAATAATATTAACTGCTTTGACAAAGACAGTGTTTGTTTTTTTGAAAAACTCTTCCTGATCTCTTTTGTCTAAGTCGAGCAGACCACTCGCAGACGTTGATCTCTGCAAAGTGTTAGTTTTCTAGAAGACTTTTCTTTAGAAAAGATCTGCGCAAGATCTACATGGTGTAAACTTAACACAATCATTTTTAAAATCTTTTAAAGTTTATAAAGTATTAAACATTTGCGTGAAATAAAATGTATTTTTATGGTTTATAGCTACTAAAAATGTAAAAAAAATAAATGATTTAAATAAAATGTATATTTATGATTTTATGATTATTAATAGTGTTATATGACTTTAATTTAAAATTTAATGTTGAAGTATTTTTTTAAAATTTAATAAATAGGTTTATTTATAATTACAGATTATTTTAGTAGTCTGCATGTCAATATTATTCTTGCAGGCTACGGACGTTTGATACACCTCATCTCCTACAAATGTTTGCATATGTGATCGGCAGACTGAAGATATTTTGTTGCAGAAAAAACAAACACCAAAAAATTTTTAAAAGAAAACAAATCACCAACTTATGAAGGGCTTTCTTAAATATATATTTAATAAAGAAATGATATAAATTCAGTTATTTTTACAAAACTTAACTAGGCTAATGAAGATCTAAGATATAACGCTTGAAAAAACTTGTGATAAACCAAATAAAATTTTGAATTTTTTATCTTTATTTATAAATCACAAGCTCAATAAAGAGCCGAGCTCGGGTTCAAGCTTAGGAGAATCAGTCGAGCTCAGGTTCAAGCTTAGGAGGCCCTGGCTAAGCGCCTAAATGTAGAACAGACTTGGAGGTATAAAATGTAGAACAATCAGAGTGTTTAGTTACAAAACTACAGATCCTTAAAGTTCTTCATTAACCACAACATTCATACAAAACCCCTGAGCCGAGATCTCAACTATAACGATCCCATCTAAACATTAGATGGGCAGTAGTTTCATATGTAGTCTATTATGCATGTAGCCTTTCCTATGAATACAAAAATGTGGATGGTAAATGCTCGCCATTTAGCCTCGAGAAAACTTGTATCGTATAGATGAAGACCAAAAACATAGAATCTACGAACGTATAGATGAAGACCAAAAACTTGAATCAACCACTAGCTGAGTCGTCTTCACTGTCATCACTTCCATCACTGCAACGATCCAGAGACAACCAGTTATGACAAAAACAACACAGGAATTAGATAACTAAGATGTTGGCATGTAGCGTAAAAATGTAATAAATGGGTCAAAAAATAATTGAACTTCAGCAAAAGTTGAGTGTGGCAACAAAAATAGAGACGCCGACTTCAGTTTGGGTTGCGTTTTATCACAGTCGGGCCAAGCAGAAAACAAAATAGGGAGATGAGGTTAAACATACTGAATGTCACCCAAAGTTTACTTTTAATACACAGCTGATAAGTGTTTCTATTTAAAGATTTTGATAATTGTTGTAATGATTTGTTTTGGTAATCATTATTAGCACATTCATCATCTTTTTTTAAGAAAAAAGAACAAGTGGTTGTTAGCAAACACAACCTAACATGTTTCAACCGGTATAAGAAAATGACCCATTTCATACTGAACCCATTTTGACTAGTCATGTGAGCCATTCATCTATAGGTATTCAATGAAGTGAAAGCATTTGCTATGATCCAATTTTAAAAACACAGTACCTGAATTCAGAAAGCTTTGATATTCGTCTCGCATCTAAGCCAGTAATATACTTTTGTGCTGCTTGAACATTTTCTGTCCCTGAAAAATATAACAATATATATCAGAAAAGCAAACTAGGGTATAACAAGCTCAAATAATAGAAGTGGCAATTTTGACCAAATTACTTGCGGTTCGATTTAGGTTGTCTTTTATCTCAAACATGTTCAATGGTTCAAAAGTCAAATGGGTGAAATTTGTCCAAAATCTATCTTACATGCATACGTCAACCACTCGCAATTCTTTATTCAAAGATTTAGATTCTTATCGTAAAAGTATGGTTTTTGTATAATTACAATTTAACAATTAGAATTAAAAATAGCACATTCATAAACTATAAGCCCAAAATAAAGTATACCTAAAAGTTGGAACGTTTTGACTTGTTTTAAAACTAGCACACGCCAACCAGAACCCATTTTGGTCCATTACACAATCCACCTGACCTACCCATCTTGCCACATCTATGAAATAACAGAATGTATACCTTTTGTTAACTGAAGAGCATGCAGAGCGCATCTTTCCGCTGCAAGCCTCACAGGTGTGCTTCCATCTTTCAAGCATTCAGCCAGCATAGGACCGTACACTGCAACATGGATCATAATTGCTGTAGGATTTTCCTGCAATAATACCCTTATGTTAAACTCATAGTTAAAATAAAAATATTCTCAAAAACATGGCGAAAAAATTATATGTATATATACTTTGGCAACGGCTTTAAGTGCAAATAAAGCCCTCCTCCTGACTTCACTGGAATCATCCTGCATGGCCGATGAAATGGCCACAATAGTGCCCTTGTGTGCATTTGTGTTAGAAGGATCCTTCTGAACTTGATGGAGTAGAAGCCTTCCTAAAGCTTTAGTTGATGTTTCACGAACTGGGAACTACACAAAAAAAAATTTCAGAAAGATGTCGTAATTTATGTGTCACAAAAATGAAACGAGGGGGAAGTTTCACATTTTCACGCGTTTACATATAACAAGCACAGATATGTTAAATCAACCTAACATTTTCAGGTAAACTGACCTGGCCCGAACAAAAAAAACCCATAATGACCAACCCAATCACAAGTTACCAGATCATTTGGACCCATTAACCAACCCTATCCTCCCATATAAGACTATAATAATTATTAAAACATGACAAAACCTTTTCATCCTTCAAGTTATTTTTGAGGCAGTCAGCAACAAGTGTGAATGATGAAGATGCTGATATCACTGTAGAAATATGCCTTAGCATTGATGAGATAGTAAGGAGTGAACCATGCCTAGCAGACCAGCTAGCGGATGAAGCATTGTCTGTAAGTTCCTCAAGTAGTTCAAATATTTGATCATTTTCCAAATGCTGCAATTAATAGAAGTATGCAACATAAGAACATATAACTAACAAAAACTTCAAAACAAAGAATCAGAAACCAAAAAGAGCTAGAAACAGCAATTCCAATCAATTTGCTTACAGATCTGCTAAATTGGGTTACATTATAATCTCTAACGATTCTAATATGTTAAACAGAAAACATCTAAATAGAAAAGAGTCAAATGAGTCAATAAACACACAGTTGTATCTTAATGCAATCATCTCCACACTACATAAATAGATGAACTTTAATCTGAGTCAACCCAAACCCCCCACAACCTGTGCACTTTGCCATCTCTATCCAAAACTTAAAAACATAAACAAGTGATCTTGGTAAGAAAAGAAGGAACCTAAGAGAAGAATAACAAAGCACCTAACACAAACCTCAGATAGAATGCCCAAAATTCTTGCTGAAGAACCTCGTATTGAGTCATCCTCATTGTATATCGACTCCTTCAAATAATCAAAGACACGAGTCTTAACGGGAGCACTAACACTCTTCCCAGCATGCTTGATAACACCTTTTAAAGCTGACAATATCGCCTCACGTACTCCACCATCAAATGCCTATTAATATGTAAAATTATCAATGTCAGACCATTTAAAATTTATGAGCAACAAATAGTTAAAAACATGCACACACACACAAGCATAACCTGCAAGTTGGATAGAAGATCGCCAACCAGAGGATCAACCCTGGTGCTTAGTGCACTAAGCTTCCCAAGTGCTGATGCAGCACTTGAACGAACAGTCCTGCATTGGTGTTCAAATAGTAAAGCGAATGAGAATGCCCATTTAAACAATTAAAAAAAATAAAAAACTTACCTTGTGCTGTCTTGCAAGCATTTGACAAAGGTGGTCTGCAGCTGGGGAAGAAAAGGTTTTAGAGCAATCCCACCCTTTCCTATTATGATGGTCAATGTTGACAAAATAGCACTTTTCACTTGCCATGAGAACCTATCGCCTATAATTCGAATCAACGGCCTGTAATGATTAAAATAAAACAGAAAAGTCAAGAAACTAATAGAACATGGATAAAAAATATTTAAATTCAAGACAGGCTGCCTTTGAGTACAGTTATCCTTGTAAAAAATATTAATCACAAGCCAGAAAATCTGAGGTGACAATTTTGATCTGCTTGCATGGAAATGATTCAGGTTGTATTTTGTTAATAATATGTCAAAAGGGTTAAAAAACACTACTAGGAAAGGGTTTAAAAAGATTAAAGTCGGATAAAGTTTGTTTAAAGCAATAAACCTATAGGTCATTTTTATTTTAATTAAAGTCGGAAATGATTCAGGTTGTATTTTGTTAATAATGCATCAAAAGGGTTAAAAAACACTACTAGGTAAGGGTTTAAAAAGATTAAATTCGGATAAAGTTTGTTTAAAGCAATAAACCTATAGGTCATTTTATTTTAATTATATTTATAATGTAGTTCGTAAAATATACTAATACATTAATTATCGAAAAACAAGGCATGATACTTACCCTGTAATAGGAATAACAAACTCCTTGAGTGCTTTCTCGCTTGTTACCTCAATTAGTTCTCCAAGACCCTGGGCAGCCTGTTCTCTTAATTCTGCTGACCCACTTATCAGGCCCTGAAGTTCAATCAAAAAGATAAAACAAATATTATCGACAATGATAACTATTAAGCAGGAATTTATAACTCAATATTTGTTCAAACTATAATAAAAAGTAAAAGTGAAGTTGGGCCAAATACAGAACAAACCAAATATTGTCATCTTGAAACGCCTCATGTTTGTTTGCGACAACCACAACTAATTTCTCTTTATAATTCATAGTTAACTTGTCAAAGTTCGTGCAGGTCTTTTCCTTAAATATTAAAAGCAATACTATGTTTTTTAAGAAATGTTATGGAAGATACTTTTGTTTCATTTGAGAAATGTACTTTACTTGATATTTGAGTTCTATAGTACACCACCAACTTTTATAGCAAAAAGCTACTAATAAATGTTTATCTCCAACTAAGCTCACCCATAAAAAAAGCAGCTAAAATTGATTTTTCCCAACTAAGCTTACACAATGATAAATAAGTACCTGAAGATATATGGGAAGCAATGGCTGAAGAGCTTTTGGGAGACAAAAACCAGGTATAACAATGGGTCCGCCCTGTACATTAATCAACATATAAATAGTGTTTAAGATGCATTATGTTCAACAAAGTGTTGAAATCATAGCAAAACATAAATGCATTAATAATATATTAAAAATGTTGTAACACTGAAAAGCAGGGGTGGTTATGTTTCATCTCTAACATGTTGAATAGAAAAAACCAAAAAAGAAGAAGCTAAGTTTAAATATTATACAAATGACTCTAAAGTTGTCTGATGGGTATTGTGTTGCATTTGATATGAAAAAGCCAAATCTTGAATAATGTTATTTATGTAATCATATTTGACACACTTTTCATCTAAAAGAAAGGGCAAATTGCCAAAAAATGTACATGAATATTTCAAATTTCAGAAGTGTGTGAGAGTAATTTGCTCTCTTATCGAAAGGAATGAAGGTTCAGGTTTTGACAAACTTACAAGATTAATAGCTATTTATGACAAAAAAAAAATCAAAATTCAAATATAAACAAACAAGAGACCAAAACTTCGTTTCAGATTTAAACCGACCCAAGTACCCAGCCATAACTGTTTTTAAGTTGTACCAGAAAACATTATAGTCATTTTAACGTCCTAAATCGATTTTCATTTAAAAAAAATATTGGTATAAAAATAATTTAGTTTTGTAGTTTATATTCAAAACACTAATCATTTAAAACGAAAGTAGGAGAAATAGCACTTGAGGTTCCAACCTGACCCAACACTCTAAATTGGCCCCCTCAATTACCCGTTCCCCCAACCAGTTGTGACTTGTAAGGCAACCCGACCAACCAACAATTTTACCAGCTGTAGTAAAATTTTAAAGTCACTGTTAAAAGGACAACCACAATTTCACCTTTTTCTTTCTACGTTCCTTGTCTCTAGATGTAGAAACAGCATCACGGACTAATTTTATATATGATGGGAGATTTTCTTTTGGAACTGAACCAACAACTCTTGAAAGTGCTTCCCAGGCAGCCTGTTATACAAATTAGAAGATACACAAAAACGGAATATGAAATGTAATGATGATTTGAAATAAAATATATTACCAATACAGTAGCAGAATCTGAGTCACTCAGCAAAATGATGAGCGTGGACATCATATTTGGTGCTTCATCCACCAGATACAATTTACTGTTTTTGAAGAAATATCCAATTAAATATGCAGAACTGCACCTAATTGAAGCCTGCAAGTTGTAAAAGCATAGATGAGAAAGAAAGTTAGATAAAGACTGGTAACAGGTTAAATCTCAATTAATATTTGATCAGATCCAGCACGCCACAGGTGTGAGGTTGATACGCAAGTGAAACACAAAGGAAGAAAGGAAAAAACACCATTACTATTCGTTTATTCTCGGAGGGGGCAAAAGGAAAATGTTAATAGTGGCTAAGGAGTTTGTTAGAATATTATTGTTATATATAGGAGAGCTATGCTAGTGGTAGGGGAGGATTTGGTTTGTTACAACAGATTTGGCTCCCTGCGTGGAGATTAGGGATTATTCCCTGGATTATCATTTGGTGTCTTTTTCTTGAAGTTATCAAATAAAGCTCTCCTTCCATCTTTAACCTCTGTTTTTCCTTCTTTTTTTGCTCAATTCATATTTCAATCCTTAACAGAGGTGGTCGAGGCAGTTAAGAAAACGCCTCAAAAGGAGGCAGTTAAGAAAACACCTCAAAAGATGAAGCCAGAGATCATAAAGCAGGCCAGAGACAACTCTTCGAGCGCTTCCTGTAAAAATGAGTACAAGACAGTCCTTGCATAAATCTAGCATTGCTGGTCGCCTGAATTGCAACGAAGTTGCAGGTCACCGGAATAAGGAAGGAGGGAGAGAGAACAAGTACAAGAGAAGATCAAAAATAAAAAGGCAACCAAACTTTAAAAGAGTGAGTAGGTTAACTTGTTTTTCGCAAGTTTTTTTTTCTACCAACCAACCGTACCCAGTAAATCCCACTTATAGGCTATAGCCTAGGTATTGGTAGTGTCTAGGGAGGGTGGGATGTAAGCAAACCTTGCCTCTATCCCTAGAGAAAGAGAGGCTGCTTCTAGAGTCATTAACCTTAAAGTCATTAACCTTAAATCCCACTTATAAGTTAGGAGAAGTCTAATCCATAGTACATAACCAAGACATATCAACATCCCCTTAAAGTCATTAACCTTAATCCAACGTCTCCATGAATTCCTATTTGGGACAATGTTTTCAAAGAGGCACATGTAGCACCAAAGTTAGCTTGGGCTTACCTCTACTCCTCTGACAACCACAGTGAGGGTTTCCATTACCCTAAATAGTGATTTTGTCTTCCTCCTCATGACATGCCCAAACCATCTTAATCTCTCCTCTCTCATCTTATCCACTATCATAGCCACTCCTAACTTAACACTATAAACCTTATTTGTAACCCGGTCTACAATGTGTAAAACTTGATTTTCTACAGTGTAGTCAATCAACAACATGACTTGTTCTCTCAAGATCCAAGATAAAACAGAATGACCCATTTATGTCGATTATAAATCGGAAGTTCCATGATCAGTACTTTAGTCATCCTCCATATACCCAAAAAAACACCCCTCTTTCCCAACCTCCCTCATCTCGTAAAAACATTTTTTTGACCATAACATTTTCTATTTTCCTATATAGTTGCAATTAAACATCAAATGTAAGTAGCTTATTTATATGTCACAATTTTTATTAGTAGATATGATCTAAAAGATAAACAATTTCAGGGTCACAATTTCTATTTTCCTATATAGCTGCAATCAAACATCACAATTCAAAAGTAAGTAGCTTATTGATAATGAACTTTTAAGCATGCAACTTATATAACAATAAACTTTTAAGATATTAACTATTTTTGAGGACGACGTTCTAAAGGAGAAGAAGCAGTTTGTTGTCTCAAAATCTTGTTGATTTCAGAATATTAACTTTCTCCAAATATTGAAGTTTTACGGTGTGACCAGGTTACTAAATCATAATCATAAGTAGTTATATAATGACACAATTTTTAAGCCTAGTTGTGTTTTATATTAGAACAACTTAAAGAAAATGACTGTTTATACAGTTGAAGTTCCAAAAGAAAATATTCATCATGTACTATATATGACTGTTTTATATTAACTTAAGAGTACCTGATTATCCCCAACCCCCTTAAGAAGCTCTGATAATAAATACTCAATCCCTTCATCATCAATGACCAACACCACAGTTTCTGCAGCCTTCTTCGCAAGGTTTTGGACATCCTATATATGCATATGAAGGACAATTTAGCAAGAAAGCAATTATAGAGATCAACAGTGGAGATGCAGTACAATATATTTAAACACAGAAGGTGTAAGCTAATATAAATTAGTAACCGCCTATATCAGCATACCGCATGATCATCATCTCCCATAGCAGAGAGCAAGGCAGGAAGAACTGTTGCCAGATGAGCATTTAAACCAGCACCTGCCACCTCTGCAACAGCTCCTAGGGCATGTGCATTAAACGCCCTGTAAAACATGAGCCCGCAAATGATTAGCATCATATACCGAAGTGTAAAAAAAAACTGGATACTAGGGTGCATACGAGAGAGGAAGATGAACAAGCTTTGGCAGTATATGAGGCAACACAGCTGCAGTCCTGACACTGTTTATAATGGGATTTATTTTAGTAAAATTAGAATTGTTTCCAAAAAAATCAAGAAACTATAAATATGGTGGTAATGTGTTGTTCCTTTCACCTCAAAATTTGTTTCAGACCATCGAGGGCAGTATCTGCCATGTCATCATCTTCCAAAGCATGAAGAAGAGTTGGGACAATTTCATCAATTGCTTGCATTCCAGCACTCTACAGAAATATATACATGTATTAAAAAAAATTCACACTGCTATGTGGTAAATTTCAATTGGAAAGTACTATGAAATGGTACATCCTAGTATCGTTTAAGCAACGGGCTACAAGGGCTAAATAAAGAAAAGTTAAAAAGGAAACAGATTAACCTGCAAGTGTAATTTTCATAAAAAGACCTATAAATCATTTTCAACAAAAAAACAAGATAGATGTTGAAAAGATACACATTTTGTAATAGTATTGGCACAAATATTTATCAATAAAAATGTTTTAAAAACCTGGGCAAGAAGGGTTTTATCGGTCTCACCCTACACAAACAACCAATTTGACCCGCAACCCAACCCGCCTGACTCGTCCATTTTGTCACCTTTATAAAATGTGAGTACCTTGTACAGAGTACTAAATGCAACCCCAGCAGATTCACGGACCTCAACCATGCTGTAAAAGAAATTAATATATAATATAGAATATAAATCAAAATGGCACAAATACTACAATTAACGAAAACAAAAATAAGAAACTATATGTACCTATCACAAAGAGCTGTACGGATGGTGGGAATAAGCTCATCCATGAAACTTAATAACTGGCTTCTACCAGCACTAGCCATCACTTCACTCAAACCAGTACATACACCCTGTAAACAAAACAATAAACTAAATAACAAATAACTTGTAAGAAATAAATCAATTGGGTAAAAGAGTAGAATACTTGTCTTCTGCTAGAATCAGGGTCCTTCAAGCCTTGAGATAAAATAGGAATAACCATAGGAAGAACTCTCTCCCCAAGCTTCCTAACAAGCTCACCCAACGCTCGTCCAGCAGCCTTTAACAAATAATCAAGAATTCAGTTTCCAATATATCTGTATAAATAAAATAAAAAATACTAAAACCTTATAGACACATGTAACAGAAACATAATACCTGTCGCCTTTCAGAGGATGGTGATGCAAGAGAAGTGATAAGGGTATTCATCAAAACTGGCATTATCTCCTTTAATGTTTTAGGCGTATTAGCAACTATAGTCTTCCATACATGTAAGGCAGCCTGAAGAAAGAATGCTTAAAACAACGTATCAGACATGTTAACTTACATATTGGCCCATTTACATATGAGTGGACTGATGTGGTTCTTTACAGCTTCTAATTAGCGTCCACAAATGAAATGGTTTAAAATATAGTTACAGAATTGTCAAGTTTACCCATAAATCGTTTTAAGATACCACTGACTTGCAGTGTTTCTATAAAGGAAATTATCAGTAAATTAGGGAAACATGAAAATGGTTAAAAGGGAAACAATTTAAACCATAATTAGAGCAATGGGTTGAGATGTCAAAAGTTTAATCATGATTTGTGCACATGTAAAAGTTGAAGGGTCAAAGATGAAACTATGAGAAGAAAATCATAAAGAAAAGGCTGAAGATTTTGTTTGATTAAATGTTGTTTGGTAGGATATATGGTAGAGATTTGCTTTTGGTTTGTTTCGTTATAGTAAGAGTGGAACTTGCTTAGGGAGCAAGTTACGTGTGATATATGATATTGTGCTAACAAAAAATTCACCTGAAGTGTAATTATAAAGCATAAAACCTCCTAAATCATTTTATTAACGACCATTATTAAAATAGTAAGGTTCTTGTAACATATTTGACAAACTATATACTTTTAAAATCAAATTGCAACCTTTTGTGTAAATCCGACCTAGCTTGTTTCACCCCGTTAATCAGACAATAAACATGCATCAAGTAAAATTAATTTGACATTAATTATTTATAAAAAAAATATATTAAATAGTAGAAGAATAAGTGTTTCAGCCTTTCGGGTCAACCAGACCTGCCCATTTCAACATGTCACCCTACCCACCCAAACAACTGATTCAGCCACCTCTAGTCCTCTACCCACATTGCAACCAACAATACCATACCTGCCGAACTGAAAGGCTCACATCTGTCCGAACCATATAAAGTGCAGCAAGCACTTCATTACGTTTATCTTTACCAAGTACTTCAATAATGGCACGTCCTTGTGCTTCAGTACTTGCACCTTCATCATCACTGCCACCCTCAAGAAGAGCTTTCCCAGAAGTACCAGCAACCTTATAGAAACAGACTTCAATTAAAAAATAAAAACAGGTTCTCAAAGTAATACACTAACAAGAGGATAATGTACCTTAAATAATAGATCACCCAAAAGTTCAACAGAACTTTGACGGATACGCCAATTATCATTGAATATACCGTCTTCTACAGCTGGAAGAAGTAAAGGCAGAGACCTGGCCGCAGATTTAGCAAAAAAAGTAATAAATAAATAAACAGACAGATTTATAATTATGGTAAAAAGTCACCCGTTTTATGCCAAACAATCGAGCAACTTTTTTATTATATCAAACAACTTACGTAATAGCATAATGCTCAACAAGTATGTGCCCAGCACCAAGTGCAGCCTCACGTACAGATTCATTTTCATCCGCAAGACCTGATTACAGTTTAAAAATGTGTTAGGTTAATATGCTTTAATCTAGTTATAGTGCATAAGTCAAATGTACTATAAAATGAATATTAAAATGAAACAACCCTAAAATAGACGTAATTTAAAGAAGCACTGGCACACAGAGAAAAAATGAACTTGAAGTTTGGTGGCAAGTTCGACCTACTTACATATGAAGGGGTCGATTATGTTGTCTAATATCTCTAAGTGTCATAATCAATAAATAAAAAGATAGCATATAACGGAGAGAGCTGTTAACACCAAAATACATTTTTGACCTAAAAAAAAGAAGGGCATATTTACACCAAAATAGATTCTGACTGGAACAAAAGACTGGCCTGTTTACACAAAAACACACTTTGACCGTCACTCAATTCACCCAACACGCCCAAATATGATAAGTTGTCTCCCTATAATAAAGATTGTGCTGAAGGCATCTGTAAAATGATCCTTACCATCTAAGATGGATGGTAGCACCTGCTGCAAGTAGTTTTGGAACTGCACGCCTAATGATCTTGGCAGATACTACATGAAAAATAACCTTAGGAGTACAACAAGCAAACATACAACTAAAGTACAAATTCAGAATCAAAGTAACTTGAAACAATTGTAGAAACAGGCTCACCTTGAAAAGTGTCAAATAACCATCACGTACAGGCGCCTTTGGATGAGAGCAGTTACGTATGATGTCAGGAAGAAGGTTCTCAAAATACTCTGTTCCAAGAGCAGCCAAGACCTAGAAACAAATGTTCTTTAATATTGGTCCAAATAAACAAATCCCTATAACTGACTCTATAGTAATGATATTTAACTAAACTCTTAGTAAATACTCAGTACGGTAGAAAAACTACACACATGCAAACAAATCTCCCTATTACTCTAATAAAAGAGTAACTAAGGTGACAAACTACATTAATTACTAACAATATCATTTAGTTCTCTTTTGGATTATAAATGGTTTTCTAAAAAATTAAGAAAATATCATTTAAAAAAATTATAAATGGTGAGGCTCGTGTCTGTCTCCTATGGTGACCTTTACCTATTTGTATTGAAAATAATGCTTAATTCGTTTTTTGGAAAGAACAAAAGTTAAAAGAGTAAATATCATTGTTTTATTATTTTTAGTCATTAGCTATACGTAATTTCAATCATATCTTATCTTAAAATATCGTTTTATAATTAATAAAATTTTCAATCATATCATTTTATATATTCAACCCGTGTAATACACGGGTTCACTAAACTAATATATATATACACACACAATAAAGAGTTAGGAACGTGATTGGAAAAAAAGAAGCTAGATCCTCTCTCAATATATTATTAATAAATACTACCATTACAGAAAATTATAACAAAAGCATGAAAGCTACATAGGATGACTATAAGGTTTGTCACAACTAGAAGTGGTTAAAAACAGGTAAATCTTTGTAATAGGATGAACTGGTTTGTGTTGGTCTGGATTTGCCAGTTTATAATGTAAAAGGGTCAAAATGACCCACCCAACTAAACACCAACCACCCCCAAACCTTACCAATAGCTACTGCTATGAGTGGAAGTTTACTCGGTATGTTTGTTTACTAAGTATTAAGCACAACAAACTTAAAAGTCATAATAACAGTAATGATAATTATAATTGCTACTGACCTCACTCAACCCTTGAGCAGCACCAGATCGTTCAACGTTACTACCATCAGACTTGAGTGTATCTAGCAACCATGGAACAAGATCTGGGAAGTTCTCTTCACCCATTCCTCTGATCAGAGATCCAACGGCCCTAGCTGCTACAGACCGAACTTCAGGAATCGGATCCACTAATACCTGTTATAAGTTATGTTTTGATCAACAATAATACATTTATGATTATGAATTTATTATAGCCATATCCTGCCATAGCACTGTAAAATGATACATGTATGACAAAAAGGTGAAAAAACCCAAATAAAAAAATTCAAGTCCTAAACAAGTTCCTAAGGCCAAGTCCCTGACTTTGGAAAAGAGCCTGATTAGTGATTATCAAAATGTATCTTTCTAAAAATGTTCACAATGAAGCTATTATTTTAAATTATAAAACGATATTTTAAGATAAGATATGATTGAAATTACGTATAGCTAATGACTAAAAATAATAAAACAATGATATTTACTCTTTTAACTTTTGTTCTTTCCAAAAAACGAATTAAGCATTATTTTCAATACAAATAGGTAAAGGTCACCATAGGAGACAGCTAGTCCACAGACAAACTAGTACTAACAAACTTTCTTCAAATTATTTGTTTTAATAGTTAATTAGTGATTATCAAAATGTATCTTTCTAAAAATGTTCACAATGAAGCTATTATTTTAAATTCGAACAAGATGCTATTATTTTAAAAATGTTCACAATTAACTATTTTAATAGTTAATTAGTGATTATCAAAATGTATCTTTCTAAAAATGTTCACAATGAAGCAATTATTTTAAATTCGAACAAGATGCTTTGAATCTAAATATAGAACATTTGAGCAATTAGATTTTATGGATCTTAAAAATACAACTTTCTCAAAAATTCCTCATATAGTAAAAATATAACTTTCTCAACATATAAATAATATTTAAGTTACCAGAATTAAATCAGCTCGGAAAAAATTATCTAGTGTACAAATCATCATAAAGTGGCAAAGTGCATCTATATTTCATGAAAAAAAAGCCTTGAAGATCAGACCTTTATCACTGGACTTTTAAGACTAAATGGATTACAAGTAAAGCACTTCTACACCAGACCTAAATGGCCTTTCTGATCAAAGATTAGGTTCAAAAGGCAAACAAAATGAACATGATAAATGAAAGAAAAAAAAAACAATTTTAGGTGTTGCATAAAAGACTGGGCCTTCAGAGGACTGGAGTCTCGAGCCTAAATGGGTTTTGTCCATAAAATACTCAGCCCAGAACCAAAAACTCGCTGACTCAGTCCCAGGGTCGATAGTGCCTCTAGTTGCAACATTCATAAAGGTCAAGCGATACAATATACGTGTGTATTCGTATATAAAGTATACCTTTTTAATTTCAGGTAGAAGCAATCCAATATAAGGAAGCATATCATTTGGGTCAGTGACTAATGAACACATATTCCCAGCTATTTGTGCAGCCTTCTTTTTCGTTTCGGCACTTCTTTCTCTCAACCCACGATGAACGATCGGCACCAAAAGGGCAAGCGAAGGAGCATCAATTGAATTAATGAATGTTGTCTGCAGAGGACCAATAAACACCCATCAAATTATATGTATATATTAGTATAGATATAGGAGATAGTTTTATGCAGAACATTATATATTGCAAAAACATGCAAAACAAAACCAACTATTCATGTTTAGAATCTTAAAAATAAAAATACTTCAAATATAATGATAGAAATACAATGTTTAATAATGTATCCTGAAATTCTGAAAAATTGCAAAAAAAATCATTTAGATATATAACCTACATATTTTTAAGTCATGTGCAGGTAATATATTTCCTACATATAACTTACACCTGTGTAGGTATACATCAGAAGATTTTAAAACGTATGAACAAATTCGTTTGACGGTTTCTTTATGTACATTACATACACATTTGTATGTAAGAAGTACAAAACTTTGAAAGTATGTTCTTTAGGTTCTCGGAATAAGTTATGTTCTGCAATGAACCTCATTTATATATTAACAGATAAACAAAAGAATAAATAGAGAAGGTTACCTGAAGAAGAATATCAAGGGAATACTTTGTATGGTCATTAGGGTCTGTAAGACCCAATAAAAGAGTTGGGACAAGGGAGGCAATTTCTGGATTCTTTATCACACTACCAACCTATATATAAAAAACAAGGTGCATTTACTCATAACGATATAAGAAAAAAATTAAAAAAAAGGAAAAAAAAAAGAAAACAGTAGATTGTAAGAATATAGTGACACCTGCTGGAGTGCTGTCTGCCCTGCAGATTGCACTTTTGGGTGTGTATCGGTTAGCACCTGGAATCAATCAGAATTAGTTTAGACATCTGACCATATCTAATGGATATCAAAGGTGGCAAGTTAAACTTTTCCCTATGAAGGTGTTGAACCATGTGCAATAAAAAAATGTTAAAAAGCCATGTCAACTGTGTCTTAAAAATACATAAAACCTTATATATCAGTATATTTGAAGATTTTAGGTTATTACTAGAATAAGTAAAGCTGCCTGTTTCAACACATTAACCGTCTAACCTGCGCATTTTACAACCTATATTATTGATGCAAGTCAAAATGCAGCCACCATTCTATCCAATGTACCTCAGTCAATTTTGGCACAATCCTAGGCAGACATTGAGAAAGTTGTTGTGGAGCACAATATGCCATAGATCCAAGAAGTTGCACACTACTTTGCTTTGTCCTCCAAGCTTTATCTTCAAGACCCTGAAAAATCATGCATATTAAAACGGCCATAAATACTGATAAGGTGCAACATTATTCCCTAACATAGAGACAAGACAATACAGCTACAACTTTCAGAATATAGGGAAAAAAAAGAAAGTTTTATCGTGAAACTATCATCCAAGCATAAAGCAAAGTGCAAAATAAGACCTTTAGAAGTGATGGAAGAACGAGTTTAACCCCCTGGGCAGTAAGTTGAGACATCATAGCACGAGCAGCACCTTCAGCAGCTTCCCGGACAGCAACTACTTGATCAGAGAAGGAAACCAGTAGCAACGGTAACAGATATATTACATACCTGTAGAATAGAGAAACTTTGTACAGTGATTCAAGTGATTCATGTAACTGGTCTTGAGAAAAAGAAGTAAAATTTTCTGAATACAAACGGTTCAAACAATTTCCCAAGCTTTTCACAAAGACATTCAAACGCTAACAAAGATCCTTCGCGACATTTAGCAGAATTCCTATAAATATCAGGATAAAAGAACTCGTCAAAACTATATGTGTTAATGCAATTGCTGTAACACTAAAAAAAGTAAGTAGAGGCTGCCCAAGTATTCAGCATTTTCATTAAAGCCACCCATACAAACCACCCAAGTATGTATTTTGGTCCATTTAACATGTTATAGGATATAATTTGTTCGCTTTTGCTAAAAACTTAGGGCATTACGTCCTTCAGCCAGGTTATTAGCCAAAATTAGTTTAGGTCATACACATTTGGGTGGCCATAACAAAAAAGACTGAATACTTTGGTGATCTCCACATAAACTACTACATTTTATTAATAATAGTTACTTTAACTCTTTCATTATCCTTTTGGTGCATCAGAAACAAACCTGTTTGCAAGTCCTTCCCGTAACACTGTGGCAACCCCAAATTTTTTCAGACTAGAAATTCCAAACCCTTTAATAACCCCAGCAAGTCCAAAAGCTGCTCCACGACGTTCTCCATATTTTTCACTTGTCATCAGCTGATCCAATAGCCTGGTAACAAGTGACATTGCATCTTCCTGGTGGCAAATGATAATCAGAAATAAAAATACAAGTGAAATAAATAAAACATACGCAAGTATATGTTCCTTGTTCAACAATCATTGGCATGGTACGTAAATTGCTCGAACAAAAATATACGCATACTTGTTTTGATTTCATTAAAGGAGAGAGACAGCTTGAAACTGCCCTCTGAACAGCTTCTGATGGAGTGTTTAGCACCTCCAGCAACTTCTCTACAACAACATGGACTTTAGGATCATCCTGTTATACAAGAAAATGTTACAATAGGAGGAAAAAATGTCAATTTAAGAGATGGCTGAATATATGATATCAACCTTGGATAAATGTTTTGCTAAAGCTCCCGTAAAGATGACCACACCTTCACGTACCAGATCATATTTTTCTTCATCCGATGCCTAAAAAGGTAAGTCACAATAATTGATATGTAAATACAACTAATTAGCAGTCTATTACTTTTTAAAGGATGTGTTAGGAAGTACAAAGATAACTTTCAGGTTTATTATGATGTGAAAAATTTGGTTGAATATGTACACCGACCTTTTTGTTTAAGTAGTTTTCGAATATGGGAAATAACAGTGAGACATTATCTTTTCCATGTTTGTCAATAATCATTATACCGGCATTGATCATTCTTCCTCGAACATCAGCATTGGCATCAGCCTGTAGTTGATAACAACAATAATTTCGGATTAGGGTATGCACTAAAATAACAAAATTCTGTTTTTGCTTTTTATACCGCCAAACAATACCAAAAAGAATTCCGACATATGTTCATACACACCAAGGCACGTAGTAATGATAAAACAAAATTCTGTTTTTTTCTTTTTCTACTGCCAAACAAATTTCTGTAGTGGCCACCTCAAATGTGGGAGAATCTGGCTACAAGAACTGTTTTTGAACAAGTTTGTTTTCCGTTTACAAGACAAGTAAATATTCATTTTGGGAAAAGTGACATTCATGTAAAAGAAAAAGAAAAGCTTAAGTAAAAAAGTAGAGATTTTGATGAAGTGCAAAAGAAAGAAGTAATATAAACCAAGTAAGGTAAAAATCATATCACTAAATGTAACTATACATCAAATCAGGACCAGTTAATGATATTGATCAACCTAAATGAAATTAAAGAGCTACAAACAGTGATGAACTTGCCTAATTTGATAGTAATGATGAAAACTGCTAAATGATTTTGATAACATGTTCACTTAAACTAAAGGCGGCATTTGGATTGCAATCAGGAATCATTATGGGTGTAGGTTTAATAGATGATGGAATAGGAATAAAATCAGAAACAAAAACAGAAATGATTGTCTAAACCAAACCCATTTAGGTGGGTATGGAGTAATACAATTATATGGGTATCAATCTCATTCCTTAAAAGCATGCACTTGTAACCACAGGACCTACAATTATTTAAAAAATAAGCATGGAGTTCACTCATGCTTGAGGGAGCATCCCATTGGCTCTTTTATAATCAATTTAAAATCATCCGGGGTAGAAAAGAAAGGTTGTAGTGTAAAAAACAGATAGGGAGGAGACAAAATGAAGATTTAAGGAGGTGGTGCTTTCTGTTTTCACATGGAACCAGCATATTCAAAATACCAAATAGTACAACAAAGCATTTGCGCTGCTCAAAAAAAGTTGTTGCACAATAAGAATTAAAGATATGTATATGTTAATACACACACACAAATATATGCATAGGTTATATATAGATATGTATATGGATGTATATGTATACGCATATACATTTCAAATAGGACTAAGCTTCATAGCATATTATATGTTTTTTTATTTTCCTACTGCCTATATGTGACCCATTCTCGTCTTGGGGCTAGCATTTTTTAAACGGCTAGCGCATTGTGCCTAGGCCCAAGGCTCACCCTTTGAGCCTTTAGGGTGCCTTCTACAGCTATGTATAAAACATACTAAAAATTATCAAACCCATACCCTGAACCCAAACAGTTATTAAGTCTTCAAAAGGCTAATAATTTACCAGTGCTCGGGATATCAAGAATGTCATAACAACTGGAAGGTCTTTCGTCCTAAGTACATCAGCCGCAGCATGTAAAGCCAATGCAGTCCCTTGTCTGCCTATCCAGCCAGAATCAATGTTTCCCTCACCAACACCACTATCCCGAATATAAAGAGAGAATAAAGTTGCTAAAGATTCCTGAAAAATACATTAACTGTAAGATACCGTTTCTATAATGTTTAGAAGGTTTTAAAAATATATTTTTTTAAGATAGCAAAAAAAGCCAGAAACAGCTATTGTTCAATAACAATTAATAAAGTTCATATATTTCAATGACAATATAACTTTCGGACTAAAGTTCATATATTTCAATAACAATATAACTTCCGGACTAAAGAGATGAGCAGATTTAGGAAGATCATTTATTATGATTTATCAAGGGCATATGCCATCAAGGACTTGCTCATTGAAAAATAAAATCTAAGGACTAGTGGGCAAATTCAGTAAAAACCAATATGTGATTTTTCTAGTGCCCAAAAACAATGTAGAAAGTTTTATATGCATTAAACTACGCTTGCAGTGATTCACCTGTTCAATTTGACCAGTCTCCTAATGAAAAAATTATTTCTATTTGACCACTAGAGATAAAACAAAACCAAAATCAGCCCATATAAAAGTAAATGGGTCGTAACTACCAACTAAAAATTGCAATCACCTGTAATGTATCTGGGTATTCATCTAATACAGCAGCTAATGCATCAGCAGCAGCCATTCGAATATTATAATTAACATGTGAAAGAGCCCTGAAGAGTCCAGAATAGTCTGTCCCAAATTCATGGTCATAACGGTCCCACAAATCCTCTGCCACCTCAGCCACTGACTGGAGTATTCAATTTAAATTACATAATAAAATTGTAAGTAGATCTTTATAAAATTACAGTAGAATAATGAGTATGGCCTCATTTGGCCAAATTAGATTAGAGTTTATCAAAGGCGCGAACTAATAAATAAATACGAATAATACCCTTCAAGTACCAACTAATAAGCACTTAACTAAAGAAATGCAAACCTATTATGAATTCACTACCCAAACTTACCAATTACCAACTTTTCTATTGTTAGTTAACTTTAACTGCTTTTTATAAATATGCAAACACACATACATAATCAGGAAATGAAATTATTTCTTCAAATAGACTAAAGCATTTAAAGATTACCTTCAACACCTTCAATACGAACATAATATCAAAGTATTATTGGAGTTTAGCTATTTTTATAATCTCGTCATGAAGCGGATAAAAAACCATAATCTTAAATGCAATCATGTTTTTGTAATTCTATTTCTCACTATAATCGTTATGAAAACCCCATATATTATCAACTAAATACATCATTTACTCATTCAATCCGTACCTTTAAATTTATGAGCAATTGTTATAGTAAGTGCCCTTTTACTACAAAGATAGTTACATAATAAATCAATAAAAATAGGATAAATTGAGACTGTATGTATGATACCTTTTCAGGATCATGTAGGGCAATCCAAATGCTGGTGGCAATATCTACATCCTCAGGAACGGAACGAGTGGATATAGCTGGAATGCATTTTACAGCATTTAAGCAGGCTAGCCTCACATGAACATCTTTTGCATAAATACCAGATAAGGCCTGAATGCAGAATTCCAAGGAAAGCTAAATTTGATGCATTCTCAAAATGATTATTAAAGCTAACAAGAAAAATACAACATACAGGTGCCACTTCTTCTGGTGACAAACCAAGGCACAACTCATTTAATGCTGGAGTAACAGACCCGTGATAAGAAGGAATGGCACCAAGCACATGATATAGAACCTATCAAAAAACATAAACTATACAAGTCACGCAAAGTAAATAAATAAGTACTTCGCAGACATGCAGATACATTAGAAACTTAACTGAAAGCATTTGAAGTCTAGGGATGGGTAATATTGGATCCATATGTAGAAAAAGTATACGAAGTACATCATCATGAAGCTGTGTCTTCTTCGGAGATGATAGTATTCTCTCCATTATCTGTTAAAAACAACACAAGTAAAATACATTATATGTTCAAGAAGCACAAAGGTGCAAAATGGGTTTTACAACTTTAATAAATAAAAAAGTGTGTTAATTATGATAAAAAAAATAACTACAATAAATCTTTGACACATAGTTGACCTAAAAGTAAGAACGGTGAGTATAGAGACTTTTTTATTAAACCAGTTTGAGATAAAACAAAACCCAAATTGACCCATTCATAGTTATGGGTGAAAATTGCCACCTCTACAAAGACACAAGACATAGTAAAAGCCAGGTAAAGTGAACAACTAGTAAAGTTTACCGGGAAAACAAAACTAAAAGAATCCACTGGAAGTGGGCTAGATTTGCATGATACAGATAATGCATGGACTACTCTTTCAAAAAGACTTAATGATGAACTGTCTTGATCACCCTCACTAAGAGAGGAAAGTTGGTCCCACGAAACATGAGCTTCAGTAGTTGCAATAAGCCTTAAAGCAGTGGCAATGTCTAGTCCCCAATTAGATAATGGAGGTGCTGTACATTTTGATAGCTTCACCATTGTTTCATATGCCACTTCGTTAACAATTGCAGATTTCAGTAACGGCTTTACAAATTTAACCTGAAACATGATTATATGTAAAACAAGTTAAAAACTATAGATAGAAAAGCAGCCATATAACGTTTCAAGTAGAGATGCAATTTAGGGGATCAGGCAGATTGGGTTCAGGTAAAAGATTTAGCCATATAATGGTTCGTGTAGAGATGGTATATTGGGTGATTAGGAAGACTGAGTTCAGGTAAAAAAATAAAGTGTTGAGAGACATGTGTCAAGTCAAATCAGGCCAACCCACATACACTTCTTTTTCTTTTCTGTTCTCGAGTTCTATAAACAACTAATAAGTTGATCATTAAAACATTATATTATTAAGACGAAAACCTATTTTAAGACATAAAACAAGTTAGAAAGTTTCATGTTTTGAAAACATTTTGGTTGACACTCTCGTTTGACGTGTTCTACCATTCTCAGTTTAGCTACTTTTCTTAAATCCATTTTGGTGATAAAAGAACATATTTCCAGAATGTACTTGCTCCACATTTAATTCGATTCAATGTATGCACCATATATTTACATCAAAGTATAGATTGTTTCATGATTTTTGAAAACATTTTGGTTGACCTCTCGTTTGATGTGATCTACCATTCCTAGTTTAGCTACTTTTCTTAAATCCATTTTGGTGATAAAAGAACATATTTCCAGAATGTACTTACTCCACATTTAATTCAACTTCAATGTATGCACCATATATTTACATCAAAGTATAGATCATTTTCATACAATAGATAACTTAGATTTACAAAATAACTTTTTAAACTAAACTACTTTAACAAGTATCTATTCCATCTTGTACTACTTCTTTTCACAATATAGTTTTGATCAACTTATTAGTAACAAATCACAAATAAGTAACAAAAAAGTTAGAGATAGTCTGATAAATATGTGAATTCTAGAAAATTGGTCTGACGAATACCAAAGTTTAAAAGAACGGAATCAAGCCTCGAGGCGTTTTCCCTTCGCCTCAAGAGGCGTAAACCTCGAGGCGAAATGAGGCATAAGCCAGAGGCAGAAGCAATAAATAAATATAAAAATTATATATCTATTTTGTTGCCACTCCAATCTATTTTGCCGCCACAGTTATAAAAAATAATAAATAAATAAACCTGCCAAAATTGCCACCTCAACATTTTTGTTACTACCTCACCCCTTTGAGGTGTACGTACCAGATGAACCACATGAGGTGCCGCCTCATGTACGGTTTCTAGCCACCTCGAGGCGTCCACTTCGGCCGTTTTTTAAACCGTGATAAATACTATTTCAGAACATGTGTGGGTGAATGATGTTAAGCCAAATATTTAACCATTTTGGTTTTTTGTGTATATATTAGGAATGCTCTTTAACACAGTGTGTAAACCATTTACCCATAAACAGATCCATATTACTAACCAGAGAGGGTAATTCACTATGTGTGAAAACAGGATTAGTTATAGCCATCTCTCCTAAAGCTTTCAGCAACAAGGAAACATTCTTCTGTACATTCATGACCTTCTCACGTACAATAGCTTCCTCTCGAAGCTGAATCTCACGTGCCTCCTCCTTTGATGTCTTTTGTTTATCTTAAATTACAAAAGAAGAAAAAGCAAATGGTAAAACTTCTTGTCATCTTTTAATCCGAATTGGAAGTTTGGAACGAGCCGGGTAAAGAATGGGCAAGTTAGGTACGTTTTAAAACACATTTGGGTGAAAATGTCATCGTTTAGCACGGGTCAAAACAGGCAATGGCAAGTAGGATGACCAAGAAAAATGCCCATGTTTCATTTAATGGTTAACCGTTGTGTTATTATTATTACAGAAAAAAATACTTTATAAATACCCTAATTATCTAAATCCAAATCCGTGTATACACTAAAAAAAGTTCGCCAACTTTCAACAAGTTTGGCCCGTTCCCATGATTGCTACTTATTTTATTTGATGGCCAGTTTGAGACAGCTCAACCAAAATCAACCCACTTATAAGTAAATGGGTCAAAGTGTCAAAGTATCACCTCTATTCGTGAATTAGATAGCTTGATATAAATAAATAAAAATAAAAATAAAAAATCCTTGCCAGGCTTCTTCGTTATTTTCCCTGTATCCTTCTTCCCTACACTGGCACGCTCTTTACCACCAATGTCTCGCTTTACAGAAGAATTTGAGTTCCCATTTTCCTGCTAACGAAAAGAAAAATGTTTTATGTTACGACAATTAGTCAAGAAATTATATCAGAGAAGAAGTAATAAGTATTAATTAGCTGATCATATCACCATGCTGCCATTATTGTCATAAGCCTTAAAACGGCCTTTAGCTTGCTTCATGTTATTAGAAGCTACAGCCTCTGCTATATAAACTCCTTGCTCTGTAGATAGCATCCCTTCAGGGGTATTGAAAATCTGCCATTATAATTATGAATTCTCAAATTGTAGGTTCTTTTACTTTTTTAATAAAAATGAATTTGAACACAATACACTGAATGATAAACAATAACAAAGTTATAATATGACATCATGATCAAGTCTATAAATACATCATCCTCACCTGAATATCATTTTCTGAGAGCAAATCGTGTGCATCCAAATCAGGAGAACTTTTAAGATGCTGCAAAACTTTAGATGTCAAAAGACATAACTCGGATGTTTATTATGGAAATTTTACAAATAAAAAAATGTAGTTAACCTTCTTAAATTCCAAATAGGTTTCTGCGGGTGTTATAGTCATTAAAGATGACAAAGCACTTATAGCAGCTTCTTGTTCCAGATGACTAGAACTCATCAACCCCATCGGTCCAAGCAAACTCTATATACGAGAACAGAAAAAAGTTAGTGATAAGTGATCTTTATCTTGATATATAATCAAGCAGAATAAGCATGGCATCAATATTTTGTAACATAGACAAGTATCACTCAGATAGGTGTCAATTTTTGTTTGGTCTTTAGTTTCCATCAAGTAAGAATTGAAGATGTCATCAATTGACATAACCATATAAGAGACATAATCGGCTTTCCTATTAGCAAATAAAAAGTTTATAAAAGCCAAACATGTCACTCCGATTACGATAATTACCAAAAAGTTACCAGTTACCCCCTCTAGTATTGTTAATAAACATTTCACACTTTTTTGAGTTCATATATATCAACGCATTGTGAATATTTATAACAAAATGTAAAAATTCCTTTAATAAGCACATCGTTTTAAAGTTCTTCTGGTACCTTCAAAATGAACCCATATATACCAGATACCGACCTACTATTGGTGTTCAAATTATTTTAGTTTTCATTATAGAAGAAAAACACATTTATTAAAACAAAACATAACTTCAACAAAATACCTTAAAATAACAACTCATTATACTTATATAGTGACATATGCATCGATTAAAATTTGGAAGTGCTAACATAATATATAGCGAGATTAAATAACGATACGAGTTTTCAATAAAGTTGCCCGTGTGAGTCAGGTCAATAAACTAGTAATATCATAAAAGTAACGTAAACCTTTAAATATAAAAGATCAAGACATCATATAAAGCATTCTTTTGTACAACAATCTGAAAGTTGGTTTTATATAATAGTGTTTTACCCTAAGCATAAAACTTTCAACTTATAAAAGATGAAATAACTTTACGTGGAAGAAGTTTCCACTACCAACAACACTACAATTACCTGGCATACACTACTGACATCAGTCATTATATATCCAATGACATCAAAACCAAGAGCTCGTAAACATTTTTGCAATCTCTGAGAAAGAAAATATTAAATGATTAGTTGATAATAATCTTCAGTAAAATCATCATTTCCGCCACCACAAACTTGAGAGTGCACTAATAAGAACCACTTAAGATGTGTATTAGATATTAAACAAGTTGACTCACCTTCCAAACTGCATCTTTTTTTGCTGTGCCAACTAAACATGGATGATGAGAACAGAATATAAGACGTATGCAGGAACTAGGTGCAGCAACCAAAATGCCAGACGAAATTATCATTAAAGCCTTCACTAAAACCTCCACAGAGGGAACAAAAGCTACTGAAGTGTCCAATGAATTTTCTGTCTCGCTACAAATTATATAGTATATATTAACGGGTACTTAAAATATGACCCATTTGACCTCCATAAACATTGGTCAGAATATTGATTTTGTACCTCAACTTTGCTAGAACTTTTTCCCCTACAACTGTGAGGTACTCTGAATATTCAATTAGAAGAATTTCAAATAATCTTGGAGCAGCAGATAAGATTTTTTTGGTACAACTGTAAGCTGCTTTGCGTATATCCCAACTTGAATGGCACAGAAATGTAAGGATAAGCTGCAGTGAATAAATATATATATATACATGTATGTGTATCAGCAGGTGAAAAGGTTAGATAGAACAAAAAGAAGTACGATACAGTGTCATAGTAGTAAGTACTTCACCTGCATGAGTGATTTCACATGAAGAGTCTCAAAAACTCTGCAGAATAAGGTAAGACAGTTATGATGAATTGGTGATTGTGTGAATCAATAAAAATAATAACAATATAAAAATACAAAAAAAAAATCAAGTCAACAGGATCAAATGTTTGCCAGAAACAAAAACCTGTGAGAATGGTCTACAAAGAGCGACTCAAGTAATTCAATACAGGTCTCACAGTCCTCCACTGATAGTTTAGAAGCCTGCATAGCAATCATATTAAAGATATACAACACATTAAACAACAATTCCCAACACAGACATGAAACACAACCGGTTTAAGTTGGGTCTAATGGATCCTAGTCATAAAAGGGTCAACACAACTATCCCTTTCTATAAACAGGTTGATACATATAGACCCACCAATATAATTCCAACACCTGAGCCCTTTATAATTAGAATTACAAAATATTTGGTTATAGATTCAACTCACCAGCCTGTGTAAGACGTAAAAAACACGCGACCTTAAAAAACAGTTTACAGTCATTGAACCTGCCAACCCTTTTGACTAACTTAAACAATCAAGTTACATGGCTCATGTTGGGTCTTTCAAGGATTCTATATGTCAGCATTAGTATTCAACTTGAAGACACAGTTATGGAATCAGGTTGGATTATAACTTATAAGAACCTGACATAACCAGCAAACACAGAGAAATTTATAAAAACAGAACAGAAAAACTAAATAAAAAGAACTACCAGAGCTACAGGAACAACTGAAGGTTCATTCTGCGAAACCAGAGACCAGACCTTTTCCTTCAACACAATTTCATCTTCAGCACAAAATATTAAAAAAATAAATATTTGAACAGAGAAAAGTAAAAACAAACATAAAATGGATGTTAAAAAGAAAATATAAGGGCACCTGCTCTAATATCAGCAGCTGCAATTTTAACCACAACAAGCAATGAATAAATGCCATCGAACCGTTGTGCTGCTTTGGTAAAACCAGTTTTTACTAACTGGATAAGAGGCATGAGCAGAGAAGATATCTGAAGACAAACAAATCACAATAAGTTTAGCCACATGAAGACAGTTGTGAAAGAAAATAAAGGTATAACATGCGGGAGCCAACCCAGGGTTTCAATTTTTTTATTAAGATAGAAAACGTGTCTGGTTTTGTCTAACACAAAATTTAACCAAAAACATGTCTAATGTGAAAAATGCCTTCAAAATGTTTGGAAACAAACATACCTTTTTAACAGTCTATAATAAACAGCATATTTATGTACAAGACTGACGTTTTTGTCATTTCACAACACTTCAGCATAATTGGGAATAAATTAAGCCAGATACATAGTTGGTGGTCCATAAAGTAGTTCCAAAATAGGTGGGCTCAAAGAAAAAAAGATGTATGCTAATTATCCCTGATATTGAGGACAAAAAACTTGTTATTAAGTTAGCTTTTCTCACGGGTAAAACTGCATCAGCATTTTTGCATATGTTTCTAAGGGATCGAAGATGGCCTCTTCTTAGTGATTCCTTCTCCTTGAGTCCTGAGGAAAAGAATGAAACAAGCTCTGGCCCAACAGCATCTGTAGATCTTGATACCCAAGAAGCTAGAGAACCTAAACATGCAAGTTTTGCCTCTTCGTTACCTGCATGTCAAAAGGTAAACCTCATGTAAATCATTCATGTGTTGAAACAGTAGCCATTTTGACCCACATGCTTATGTATGTGTTTTATGTCAAACAAAGAGCCAGACCAAATGTAGCTGAAAAGAGAATAGATCAAACGTGTAAACATGTTGAAAGTCATCTAAAGACTATTGTTAATGCACACAAACCCTTAACTAGTTTTATTTAGAGATTATAACTGTAATAGTACTCTTTTGTAATCATAACTAATGCATTAATAATTTAAAAGAAAAATGTCATCAATGGAAAATTTTGCAACTATCTGGTTATTACATACTTTAGGCCTTAGAAATTGGGAGAATTGTGTCTTTTGGTATCCCAAATTATATTATTTTGAGCTTCTTTTAGGTAGAATTTAGTAGACTTGCACCTCTCCGAGAACATAATCGATAATAGGAGTTCTTGGAAAAGCAAGATAAACGTTAAGGACTTTTAGGGGAGCAAATAGACTAAGTAATGTTTGGCCTACGTATTTTGGCATGTACTTTGCTTAGGTTGCCTATAGTCGTATTGAAATTTACAAATTCGATTCGAATTCAACAAAAAAACTTCGAATCAAATTGAATTTGAATTTGACAATTAGAATTTGTTTTCGTATTGGTGATTTCCAAATCGAATCAAATTTCAAGTTTTTCAAAGTGTTTGTGGGTAAAAAAAAACCAAAACAACTTAAAATTGTGGATATAAAAGCTATCCTGGTGACATTTTCCCTACTTATAAACACCAGAAATTGTAAAAGAAAAACATTGGTAGGTCAACCAAATGTCCTGTTTGTTCTGACCAGTAAAGTAATGGCCTACATTCACCTGAAATATTTATGACATGTTTTGACCCGTAATGGAAGTAACGTGATCCTACATTAAAAAAATTAAAAAAGTCAAGTTAACACTCACCATCATCCTTGTAAATAGTCAAAAGAAGACCACATACTGTAACAGAAAGCCTACTAAGGTATTTCCCTTCAGGACAATGAGACAATTCTTGCAGTGCATTTATCATGCCAACTCTTTGGTATGGAAAAGCTAGTCTTCCTTCAGAACCACCAATTACAGCCTTGACCACATTGACCATTGACTCAATAGCATCAGGATTACTTGACTTTAGACTTAAACATCGGACAATATCCAGTGCAGCAAGTCTTCTTGACTCATCAGCATGGCGGGCTTGTGACAATACAACTGATAAAATCTCAACAGCATACTTACTTAGATCCAAGTTAACATGTCTCAATAGGACCCCAATAGTTTCCAAAACAAGCTCAGGATTCCTCTTGAGCATTTTAAGAGATGAAGGGATAACAATGTTCTTGAAATCTTCATGTGACAGATGAATATATAATGAATGAAAAGCTTCACAAAGGGCTTTAGTTGGTTTATCCTTCGCATTCAGAACCGATTGAACGTACATATCAAGGTATACCAGCTGTGTGATGCAGTAAAAAAAGGAAGTGAGAAATTGCAGTTAGAATGTTAGATGGGCATATGAATTAGAGTATGAAAAATAAAAAAGGAAATTTCGAGTTAAGGGTTCCAACGGTTGAAAGCTGCACGAAGTGTATTTCTAGTACATAAAACCTTCCGAATCATTTTTTAAAAGCTTGCAGTATAATAATTTAAATCATAGTTGTCAAAGTCGTAAGACACGGTCAAGGAACAAAGGACTCATGTGTCGACTAGACATGAAGAAAACAAGCGGTAATATATATATAAAAGGAATAGAAAGTTAAAGATAATTAATGCCATTACACATATACAATAAAGAAAACAGAACAAAATTGAAGTTAAAATCATATAATTAATGGCAAAAATTCAAAACTAATAACAAAATTCTCAAAAATAACTAATACTCATTATTCATCATCACCAACCAAATAATTTAAACCCAAATAAATGAAAATTTATCTCGCCTAGTGTGAATGAGCCAAACACGTGGATTGCACTTTTAAAATTCAACACTTGCATCTACATGAGGCGACTTCTCGACTACTAAGAATTAAGTAAATGGTTTTTGTAAAAAATTAAAAAATAGACAAGAACTTGTTTCAAATCAGCGTGTAAAATATATTTTTTTTGTTTTGGCCCATTACCCAACCCGCTCGCCCGACCTTCCCTTTTAGCCACCTTTACTGCGTTCTTTTGGACGGAAGTGTTTCGTAGTCAAACCAACCCATTTCAACCCGTACCAAAAACTGTCTGCTTATAACCCATTACCGAACCACCAAACCGACCAATTTTGCCACCCCTACTCATGTGATATCAGCAGCAGCAACCATTTTTAACAGACTTGCCTTCCATTGTTCAAAGAGTGGTGCCTTTGAACTTGAATAATCCAGCATCACACGTAGCATTTCTGGACAGCTTTTATACGAAATCATTCCACTTTTTAGAACCTCCATGTACAAACTGAAAATGCTAGGTGACTAAAACAAGAAAAAATGAAAACTAATAAGAGATAATAAATTATGTAGGCATTCATTGATAACTCTAAAGTCATAATTTCAAATCATTACTTACTATATGCTGAATTTGGATTGTTTTTATCTCAAACGAAACTACGCAAATAATGTAGATATAAAGTGAACAAGTCAGATAGACCAACCTGGTTGTATTTTCCAAATTTTAGAATCCTAATGAATCCCTAAAACTATTGTATTTTTTTATTCTATACATAATAAAAACTAACCATAATACAAACAAGACTTCTATAATTGTGAAAATGAATATTAGTTTTTTTATCATTCAATGAGCATCATGTATTTCATAAAAACTGGGAGCAATTTGATCCTTATGTAAAGACCACCTAATACAATTTTCAGGGATTAAGATACATTTCAAATGTGAATGATTATCGTAAGAGATTCCCAGCATATCAAAATATACCCGTTCTTGAGAATCCACACCTTTTGAAAGTCATCAAAAGTCTATTAAAGTGCATGGAACCTCCTAAAACATTGGTTTATTATTATTGTACAAATGTAGTTTATTATTCTGATTAAAGCAATTTTTATTTACCATGTGAACAAAAAAGGGTTAATACCCTGCCAGCCCAGCCCGCCTTGTCTCGACCAGTGTTTCAAATGACATGTTTCACCGTGACTCGTTTGACCCGTTACTCCCCTCCCCCCTCTTCCTATATGACACCAATAAAAATAACTAATCCCAGCAACAAACCTCTAAAAGTAGATGAATAAACGTTTTTCTGCAAGCCCTGCGTTCTCGAAAAGATGCTTGAATGCTAATTTGAAGACATGAAGCTTGTGCGGCAGCAACTCTGCTGAATGCATTTTTTGATATGGAAGTAAATTGACTTTTACTAAGAAGCAAAGTAGACCATTTCATAAGTCTATAGCAGCCAACATGAGACTGAAGCTTTAACTGTTTTTCCATGGTCTGTACAAGATTTGCAGCAAATGTTTTCATAAATATAATCTGGTTTAAAGACTTTACAATTATATCATCCACCGCTTTCCTTGAACCTCGGTCATCATAAATATATAATGTATTAAATAATAAATCCACCAACTGTGATGCAGACTCGGACGACATCTCTGCAAAATCAAATTAAATAGCTGTTAGATAAAGTATATGTCATATCAACAATTATTAGAGTAAAAGACTTCTTCACTAAACCAAATGAATGCAAATAGAATCATACAAGTAAAATGATGAAATATAACCACCCGACCGGGCATGGGATTGGTTTTAGAATTTTTTGTAGGTTTAGCATGGGTATGGAATTAGGTGATAACCACCTGATGACCCGATTACTGAACCCCTTATCTAATATATTACATATATTAAAAACTATAATAAATAGCATGTTGCATTTTTAGAAACTTAGAATAATTACAGACTACACGGTTTTCGTAATCTGGTATGGGGACTGAGATTACCACCCATTGTCATCCAGTAAAGCAAATATAATCAAATCCTTTCGGTTGTGTTTTACATACACTTCCCTCTTTCCGTACCTGTAGCATCAGTGAATTCTGTGAAATGTTTCAATGCATCTGCCCTTTTACCATGCTCCCGGTGTTTTTTAATGTTATCTGTAGCATCAGCAGCGGTAGCATTTTCTGAAGTAGAGTTCGCCATAACTGCACAAAACATAAAGTCGATAACTTACATAACTTAGTAATCTGTAAACAACCGTAACAATCTGTGAAGATGTAAAAAATAAACAACTTAATTGATCAAATTTTACAAGATGTGAACAAATCGACGGTCATCAGATTCAGAAGTAACAACAGCAACAACTTAACCAGTGAGAATTAATCGGATGTGTGAAATGAAACTAAAATTTTACCGATATCGATGCTTGCACAGATGGAATTGGAATTGAGATCGAGCGTCAAGTGTGTTCGAGCTTCGAACGATTTCAGGCGTACGGTGGTGACGGAGAAGCGGCTGATGAACTGATCGGAGTCGAGTAGAACGGAGGTCGGGGGAGGTGTTGATGTAGGGTTCTTCGCTTTAGAACCTCAGGGATACGTGTGTGTGTGTGTGTGTGTGTTGGTGAGTGTGTGAGATGTTGAGGTTCGGTACCCTGATTTGATTCGAGAGAATTGGGTTAGCCCATAAGAGCGTTAGCCCATGTGACTTGTGTTAGTGTACTACTGGTAGGCTAGGAGCCCACTCTCAAGTGTCAATTAGTTGTTATAAAATATATTCCCCAGCGGCCAGTAGATCTCGCAAAGCAGGCAGGCGGGTCGGGTGGGTGGCAGGTCAGGACGGGTTCGGTCAATCTAGTTGACTATATGTAAAACAATGCTATGATTTTATAATAGTATCAGGCTTCGTTTTGGTGATAAACACCATGGTAACTTGGATTAACACTTAAGCGTTAAAGAATCGGCGATGAAAAGCGAAACAAGTTATGTTTCTAAACTGATTGACGAAGCCATTCGATAACTCATGAAAATCCCCTAATGAATGTGGTTGTGAGATGACGAATAAATCTCGTGATTTTACCTATGGTACAGAGTGCATGTTACAAATGAATACCATGATATCCCATAAGACCGTGAAAAACTAAATTGATGATCTTATGTTCACATTGCAGAGTACTCTAGCATAAAGCATGTTAGAATGTTTTTGTGATACGAGAAGACTAGCTAATTCTAAACATTCAAGACATGCAACAAAAAGCGATAATTATCGCGTGTATAGGCAAAGCCACAATGAGTTTTCATTCAATACAAAAATATCAATATAATTTACGAAGAACTTCACCATCTACATAGTTAAAGTTTATATTATCTAGCTCATCAAGTAGAACTGATATTAGAACAAAAGTTGATATCAACTTTTTAAAAGTTGATATTAACTGATATCAGTTGAGGTTGATATTATCCAGCTACATCAACTTTTAATTTATTAGAAATTTGATTACCTTGCACCCATGTTTGTTTCTAGGAAGATACTATCACAGAGTCACCCGGATTTTTTAAACTAAATAAAACATCAAAGATGTCGTGAGTGCATTCGGAGATAGTCCAATGTAACTATGGACGAAAATTTTAGATCCATGTATATTACTAGTTTAGGTTTCTGTTTAAATTTGTTGGATCTTTTATTTCGGTATAAAGTAAGTTGGGTTGCTTTTTAAATTTAAAGCCCACAAAATATGACTGGCCTGGTTGAATGGGCTTTTGACAAGGCTAAGGGCGGTGGGCTTCGGGTGCACAATAAAATATTTCGTTAATAAAACATAGATTGGAAAAGTAATTATGATGTCATCAATTAAAACATATGTTTTTTAACAGCCAACGAATAATTTTTAAGTCCGGTCACCAGGACTAACTCATTGGCGAAAAGCCACCCATGCCCGCGAACACAGACAACGTTAGTGACCCGGCTCGCCCACCATTTCAAGGGAAACTCACCACCCAAAGGTCCACTATGGTAAAACCTTTAACCCACTTGAAGCATATTGTATATGGTGAGACTCCAACCCAGAATCTCCATTTTGGAAAGTCATAGGATGTCTCCTCCTAAACCAATTAAAACATATGTCATAGCAGTAAGATAGGAATCATGAAATTACGTTGATGTCATAAGTTCATTAAACGAGCATGGCTTTTCAAGCTATGATGAACAACTTATACGTTTCTTAGTCATTCTTAAATCAAGTGATTTAAGACGTATGAAACGAAAATAAAAAAATAAAAAAGTAATTGTTGGGCAATTGAAAATCCAGTTTAATTATATAGGATGAATGATAGAGCTTAGGGGTTGTTTGATTTCTTTTAGTCGGTCAGAAGGTGATGACCGGGTAAAAGCTTGTTCTAAAACTGACCGAGTAAGGGGAAAATAAGCATGGGTCAGTGGTGTCGAACCGTCAGATGCGAAAATATGATAATCAAACACGCTGAGTCGCTGACCAGCCAAAATGTCTAACCAGGTCAGTGGATCAGACATTTTGATCGGGTCAGAAGCAAATCAAACAGTCCCTTAGTGTTATTAAAGTTAAAGGTTGGATCCTAAATTTAAAAGGTTAATCATTCTATAGGTTTCTTTAGAATTAGATGAAACATAATAATGTGTTTGATGTACTGAGTTTTAGAAATAAAATTTACCTTGGTTTGTTTTAGTGGCACCGAATAATTAAAACACTTTTTAGTAAGTATTAACTATAACCAGGCTTTAAAAGAGTTGGCTCTCAAGTGAGTTATATATATACTAGGTTAGTAACTCGTGTATTACGCAGGTTGAATAAATAAAATAATAAATAATTACTAATAAAAAATTTTGAATTATAAAATCATGTTTGAAGATAAAATATGATTATAATTGTATATGAATAGTTATTTCAAGTAATAAACAATAGGTAGGTTATAGATAGATAGATATATAGATAAATAGATAGTCTAGAAACTCATTTATTAAACGGATTATAATTAGTAATAAACACGAAAAGTTACAGTACGACATTTTAATATAAGATATGCATGAAATTATATATACGTAATTGTTTAATAGATAAAACAATTATACTTATTTAACTCTCTTATCTAAATAGTTCCATTTTTAAATATTTGTTTTAAGTTTTTTTTATAAAAATTTATTGTTTATAAAAATCTTGTTTATTAAAAACTCAAGTTTTTAATTATTTTGGTTGTTTTAATAAAGCTGCTTTTAGAAAATTCCATATTTTTATAGTTATTTTAAAAAAACAGTGATTTAAAATATTTTGTTTCAAAAGGTTTAATGTTTTAGAAAAGATATGAATTTTAATTTTTTAAATAAAATTTATTCTTAAAAACATAGTTTACTTTTAAAAAAATGTAAATGAGAGAAAAAATGTATCAATCGACTAAATTATTTTTAATGAATAGAGAAAATTTGTTTGATTGTTTAAATTACTTTAATATCTATTTGAAAAGAAAATAAATTGAGAATGTTTAGAAAAATAAAAAGTGTTAAAAAATGATTTAAGAAGATGACAAGTGGCAAAAGAAACCTTCTTTTATTAACATTTATAGATTATAGATTATATATATGATATTTTTTGTATTTTAATTTTTTCATTTTTTTATATTAATTAATCAAATAGTTATTTGTTGACTACTCGCTTTTCGTTTTATTTATCCAACATTTTATTTTCTTTTGTTACAATACAATTTTGAAACGACATTCATTATTTCTCATATTCAAGCCAAGTTTATAAATTATAATGAATGAATATTGATTAGTGGTTAAACGATCAGTGACTAAGGGGCTGTTTGACAGCCTCTTAATTAACCTCTTAATGGTTCAGATATCTGAATGGTTTAGTACCTAATGGTTTAGACCGTTTGTTTCGCGAGCACATGTCTGAATGGTTAAAAGATTTACCTCTGAATGGTTAAGCATCATACCGATTCTGAATAATTAAGAGGTCTAATGCTGAATGGTTAAGACATATTATCTAAATTTGTCAGACATTTGTCTTTGAATGGTTAAATTATATACTAGCTCTTAGTGGTTCAGACCTCTTAATGATTCAGCACTTAATGATTCAGACCTCTTATTGGTTCAGCATTTAATCATTCAGAAGTTGCCAAACAGACCCTAAGGTTTATAACAATTTTACTTTCTAAAAACATCATTTTTTGAAATGTTTCGTATTTTTTTTATAATTTAATGTTTTGGAAAAGAATATTTTTTAATAAAATTTGTTTATTTAGAAATAACATTAATAACAAGTTTAATTTTTAATTTATTAAAAATCTATTTCTAATCTATAAAGATATTAAATTTTGGTGAGTATGAATTTGATATTGGAATTCAATGCAACAATATGTTATTTATTGGTCTGAAATCATTAAAAACATGATATAATGTTGATATTTGTGACTTTGTTTTGATAATTACATGATAACATCCAAGTATATGCTCTTCTTCGATCTAGAATCGTTAAGTGGCAACTACCAGATTCCTTAGAGTGTGTTTGTTTGGGTCTGAATGACACTAGTAAGATGCAAAGGTCTGACTCGATCAGACCTTAATGTTTGGTTAACATCACTTATTGAATAAGAGGGTCTTATTCCCCCTCTTATTAGGTCAGAGAGGCTCACATATCTGACCCATCTCACCATCGCCCCCTTCAAGCCGCCCTTTTACCCTAAAACCCGATGATATGTTCCCGATTCACCGTGTAGATCTTCGCCCACTTTTCTCCGCACTACGTTCCCAATTCACCGTCATACAAATTTTAGGTTCTACGTATCTGCCTTTATTGATTTTTTCAATTTGTGTTTTTCACGTTCAAATCTGATGCTAATCGTGTAGAATTGTTGATTATTGTGTGAACATTCTGTGATCTTGGGTTTTGTTTTCGTTTGAATGTTGTACCGTCATCCGTTCGGATCTGATAAACGCAAAAGAGCAATCGATTGTTAGAATTGTTGATTATTAGTGTTTAGTTAACACCAAATTTCAGGTTCTACACAAGTTAGGATGTTGAATCTAAGTTGTGATGCTACTGTTGTTGTCACAATCGTCATCCGTTTGATTGATTGTTCTTTTGCGTTTATCAAATCATGAAAAAGTCAACCATTTTGGCTTCTCAAAACTCAAAGTTGTTAGATGAATCTTTGTGATGCTACTGTTGCTACTATTGGATGAATGATTCCTTAGTTCGCAGCAAATTGCCTAATTATCATTAGTAATGCTTTACGCTATCGAATTAAGGAAAATATCAAAGTTTTAGGCTCTTATAGTAGTGATTTAGTGTTTGGCAGCAAATTGTCTGATTATCATTAGTAATGCGTTTATCAAATCACATTCATATATAGAAATTGGTTTTAGTGTTAAGGAAAAGATCATGATCCATGATCGTAGGTTGTTAACTTGTTATAGGTAGTGCTTTAGTGTTTGAATAGAAAAGGACCTTCTTGTTATTGTTATATCTTACAAATTTGTTTGTTGCATGTTATAATTGATAGATTTTTCTAAAGAAATGGTTGAAAAAAAGATTAGGATTAACTGAAAGCAAGAAGGAGTTGATAAAACCTTTTTAGAATCATTTATTCATGAAATTGCACTTCATGGACGTGAGAATAGTAGCCTGAAAGCGATTCATGGAGGAACGTTACTGAAAAATTGAAAACAGAATATGAGTTTATAGTGGATAAAAAACAAATGAAGAACCGCTATGATTACTTGAAATCAAAATTTGCAGCTTGGTCAAAGCTTAAGAACAAAACTGGAAATGTTTATAACCCTCTAACAAATATCTTTAACTTAACAGAAGAGGAATGACAACTTAAGATCAAGGTATTTCTTTATATATACATATATATTTCAATAACGTCATAGTAATTTAATTTTTTTCACATAGTCCAACAAATTTGTAGAAAAGTTGAGAAGAGCACCGCTTGATTATCCCGACTTGTGTATTCAATTGTTTGAAGTATCCACTTTAAATGGTTTTGATGGTTAGGGGCCATCTTCTACACTTCCTCATCCTTCTGTGGAAGTGATTGAGCAAAATGCTCTTTTAGACATTGATGACAGTCAAATGGAACACAGGGCTAGTGAAGAGTCTTCTGATCGTTTTAAACAAAAAAGAAAATCATCAACTCAAGGTGTTAGTAATGAGTCATCAGGTCAGTCTAAAAAAGGGAAACAAACATTCAATTAACATCTCATGGAAGTTGGGGAGGATATCATGAATGTGGCAAAGATGTTGCTTGAGAAACACAATCAGTCTAATGATATAGATGCATGCATGGAGAAGCTGGAGACGTTGGGATGGTCAGAATTTGAGGCGAAACATCAAACGACGCTTTTGCTTTTCGGTGAAAGTGCTGATTTGAGAAAAGTGTGGTTACGACTTAAGCCACACACCTGTGAAATGTGGGTTAAGAACGCAGGAGCGAATTATGGATTATTTTGATGTTGTGTTCTAGTTGTCTTTTAATAGCTAAACATTAAGCTATATATGTATTTGTCTTTTTGGATAGCTAAACATCAAGCTATGTTTGTATGGTCTTTTGGATGCTAAACTTTGTATGCTACTTTTGGAATGTTATTTGAATTCTATGATATGCTTTTGAATGTTATTTGAATTCTAAGCTATGTTTGTATGTGTCTTTTTGTGATGTTATTTGAATTCTAAGGTATGTTTGTATGTGACTTTTGCAATGTTATTTTAGATTCTATTGTTTTGATAGTTTTGGATGACAGGTAGCCTATGAACTCGGATGAGGGGATTATGCTTTTCGTATTGCTTTGTTGGCATTGGCTACAATTAGCATCGGCATTGACCGGTCATGAAAGGATAAGAGATCTGAATTCGGCACTAACCGATCATGAGTACACACGAGAATTGTTGCATGGCACTTCTACATAATGTTATGAGATGATACGTATGTCACGTGACACATATGTACTATTGTGCAATCATTTTAAGCAAAGAAATTGGTTGTAAAGTAGTAGGTCCATAACCTTTAAAGAAAAATGGCTATGTTTTTTATTGTCATATGACATAATGAGCAATTTCGAATGGTTAAGCGAAGGTTTCAACACCAAACAGAAACAATTCATAGATGTTTCATGAGGTCTTAATTGCAATGATGAATTTCGCAAGAGAAGTTATAGTTCCCACATCTTCTAATCCAATC
>BJCM01061842.1:0-20613 GCA_018326385.1 Flaveria bidentis
ATACAACATACATAAGCACATAACCGAAACAAGAACTCAACAAAAACACATAAACCCTCGAATTCTTACCTTGAAATCCGGCCTTTTTCTTGTTCTTCTTCAAAGACCCGAATGTTCTCCTCTTTCTCTCTCTAAAAAACCGTATGAAAAGGTTGTGATGGGAGGGTGGGCGGCCATGTCCACCTTTTACACCAACTTTTTGTACCTTTTGTCCTTTTGACACTTTTAACCCTTCAACTTGGGTTAAATTTACATTCTCTACTTTTATTATTCCTTTATTGTCTTTTTAAATATCCGGGTGTTACACTAGCCATTCATCAGCCTTTTTCCAGCACCAATCATTCAATATGTTTCTGTGTATAGATCATTGTTCTCTGTATAAAGAGGCCTCTTGTTCTTCTTTGTAAAACACAACAATCAATACATTCTTTCTCAATACAATACAA
Organism: Flaveria bidentis; assembly: GCA_018326385.1. Lineage (NCBI taxonomy): Eukaryota > Viridiplantae > Streptophyta > Magnoliopsida > Asterales > Asteraceae > Flaveria > Flaveria bidentis. The sequence continues at coordinate 447 of BJCM01061842.1, forward strand.
AAAACATAACCATAATCAAACCCAAAAACATATAATTTGTTACTTCCTTTTTGTACCATATAGTGAACATCTATATATTAATACTTTAGAATACACTACAATGTTTTTAATTATATTGTAAATTTGTAGATTTAGATAACAACTCCTGCCCATGAAGAAAAAAAGATAACAACTGCAAAGGTTTTCAAAAACATAGTTTAGAAACTAATTTGTGATTTTATTTATATACTGACATATGTCACAAAAAATATTCATAATATGGCTATCAATCTTAGTGTTAAATATTAAATGGCATGATCAATATGAAGCACAATCAAATGCACTGCAAGCGGTGTTGGATATTATTATTATTATAATTTTAGTTAATGGTTTTTAAAGTCGCGTGTTGTGCGATATTAAAACAACCGACAATGGGAGATGTATTTTGCCGTATACCGAAAGTTTAGAACATGCTACTAGTTGTGGCTGCAAAGAAAAACTTGTACCACGCCAAATAGCAGAGTATGATTTCATCATGGCCTTCGACATGGTAAACACATCAACGTAACTAACCAAAAATACAACAATACATGTCAATAAGCAAACTCACTATGCCATAAAGATAACATATTAATTTGATTATGGTTCAAAATGGATATCTGCTTACGGCTACATGCTCAAATCGACTACCAAGCCAGAGCAACTGAAACCATTTTCCAAATCTCATCATAGCCAAGAAAACTAAAACATCACTATCAATATCAGACATAAAGACAAACAATAGTTTCATTGAACACCCAAATGAATCTAGTTTCGTAAAGAGTCTCAGGTGATCAAACTCGTATCATCATCATCGACAATATCATAAAAAAAGTCTCATGTGAGCCCAGGCTCAACATCACCGACATGCTGAAACAAACCCCACGATTGCACCACCAATCAGAGAACCTAACAAACCAAATATGAAAATCGTTTTAGGATTTCACCATAACCATCACCTGCAACAGACCATAATTGATAATTAGTTAATATTCATGCACGTATCATAGTTAATATTGCATTTTTAATATACATTATGTATCAAGTGGTATTACTTCATTATGTGTTTGAAATGTAGCTTAAATGAAGCTTACCAGACATTATTTGAGAAGAAAACAAAGGATAACAAGACTACGGCTTCAAAGGTGTTGAAAATGAATAAAAACTTGCAAAGTGCACGGAGGTCGTAAGCTACGGCCTGAGACCGTAACTTATGGCCATGTGCCGAGTCCGTCTGTAAATCCCGTAAGACAGGAGGTTTGGTCGTCTAGTTGAAGGTATGTGGTAACCTACGACCTATAGGCCGTAAGTTACGGTCTAACACGATATTTGATGATTGTTTCAAATTTTAAAACCTATTTAATCCCTAACATTAGGGTTTCGAATGCAACCTTGCCTCCAACCCCAAGAATGAATCTTAGGACTATTTTGATCCATTGAAACTTTCTCTAATCATCAATTAATCAAGGATTCATATGAGCAAAATGAAGATTGAAGAGATTATGATGAAAATGCAAGACTAAATCACCCGCGATCATCTCCGGGTGGATGGTTTGTGATTTGATTAGGCATGCTTGTGTTTTTACCTAATCAAGACATAAACTTTGATTGTTTAATTACTCTTATTTATTTATGTGTTTTGAATCATGTGTAGATTAAAGATTCTTGTTAGTGGATTTGATTATTGCTTATCAAGTTATCAGGCTTGCATTCTTAACCATTGAGTAGTAATTGGGTTATTATCATTAATTGATGATTGCAAATAAAGTTTCTAGATTTGTGACATTATTTACTTTACTAGTTAATTTACATAATCAATTATCAAGTTGGTAATTATCTTTCAATATATATGATAAACAAGTTATGTCTATGTGACTTCAAGATTAGATAAAACATAAGTCGTGTATTCAGTTACATTTTTGAAACCCGATTGTGTTTTTTTCATCTCTATAGTTCTTAACTAAGTCCAAGTTTTCATTTTGCTTCATAAAGTAATTGTTTTTAGTTAATTTCCTCCATAACCATTTAAAATCAAAGTGACAATAGTTTAGTTTAATTAGTAATTTAGTTAAATAATTAAGTGAATCGTGTAACACTAACCATATGCTCCCTATGGATATGATACCTGACTTACCCTAGCTACCTAGGTTAATTAGGTTTTTGCATGACCTCAATGACAGGTCATCAAAATGGCATCGTTGCCAGGAGAGCTAGTGCGCTTAGCGTTATTTGATTTGGTTGATTTTCTTATGTTTTAGTATTTTGTTAAGCTTCATAATAAAAAATAAAAAATAAAAAATACAATTTAAAAAAAGTAAACATTAAAAAATCCAAAAATATTATTTGTTTTTTTAGTTTGTTTTATTTGTTCGTCTTTACCTTGGGTATTCTAGTTGTTGTAGGGAAATTTTCTTACAGGTTTAGTCGAATCATGGATTAGGATTGAAATTATGATGATGATTACGATCCATGTTTTTGTTTTGGGAGTGATTGTCACTGAGTCAAGATTGTCCGCTATTTGAGAGCAAATATGAAAACATAGAGAAAGGGTGTTTTGAATATAGACGACCAAAAGGATATGTGAGAGCATACCATAAAGATGAAGATACACCGTCATATTACTCATACTCTGAACCACTTTCATCATCTAAGTACCAAGAATATTATCATGCAGACATGGATTGCCACTATGCTCAAGAGTGGAATTTTACTAACTATGAACCTAAGATGCCACATTTCTCAAGTTATCAAGAGGAGTGCGACAACGACTACAATGAGTACCCTTAGTTGACATACGAGAACTACAAGATTCACTGAATTCTAAGCTTGATGCAATCATAAATATGATGGTGGAAATAAAGAAGGAAGACAAGCTAAGAGACAAAAAATTCAAGGCTTTGGTTAGCAAGTTGGCTAACTTGCTAATGATGTGGTCGTACTTAAACGAGAATAAGGTGAGTTGGCCAAAGGTATCGTGGTTGATAGTGATGAGGTGGAAGAGGTAATGGGTCTTCTAAAGCCTAAATCTGATTGTTTAAATTTAATTGAAGTCATAGCATCTCTAGAGGATCCAATGCCTAAAACAATCCAAGTTTATCCTGACCCTTCTTCTATGCTTATTACTCCAACCACCAAAGTTGTGAAAAAAGATTTGAAGACAAAGATGAAGAAGGTAATACCAATATACACTAGACGAGTTTTTAAGAAATGGCTACGTAACAACTACTTTGCTTACATGTCAATTAGTGATAAACTATTATTGAAATGGCATGTCAACTACCAAGCGTTTGTTGGGATTTCGGTAGGCAAATTTGCACTTAAACCACCATAATGTGTATCAGGTATGGTCTGGCTGAAGACCTAAAACTTAGCGTTTTCCAAAAGGCAACTCGGAGAACTTTATGGGTATGTTCACTAGAAACCCTCACGAGAATTCACTCGTCCACTCGGGCTTACCGAGGGGTTTAAAAGGCTTGTTGCATATGCTAAATGCAACCATGATTCCTACGAAAATGAGTTTAAATGTTTTATTTTATTTATTTAATTAGTATTTGTTTTCTGTTTCTCCTTTATGCACATTGTTGTAGTTCAAACACAATATGCAAACACTCAAGTGTGAGGACGCACATGGATGTCTTACCAAATAGGTCTATGTATTCTCTACTCATCTTATTTGTTTGGTTTGTGTAATGGTTTTGTTCTTTTCTATTTGTTTATGTACATGGTGGTGTAACAAACTTGTTGGTTTTGGGATGTGTTTAAGTTAAATTTTAGTTAATGTAGAGTCTCAGTATGCATAGCACAATGATAAGGGATTTAGTCTTGCATTTAAGGGAACTAAGATTTTAATAGACTCATTCTACATTAGGGACAAGGTTAGCTACACGTCATAGGGTAGTATGCCCACTTGGTAGTTTTCTACAAAATTAAGTAGGATTGCTTGGTTAGGTATAGCAAACCACACAGAAGACAATATGAATGTTTCATATCCTTAACCTATTCTTTTGTTTTCATGAGAATTTGAGCCTAATTGAGCAATTTCCATTATATACTTAGTGCTCTTTTTTATTTCATTTAGTGTTTACCATAATGTGCATCTATTTTAAAACTCTTATAATTAATACATGTCGAGATCATGAACCATTACATTGCACAAACGTGATAGATGCATTAAGATAGTCATTTTGTTTAGATCTTTTCATTTGACTCCCCTACCTTAACATTTCCTTTTCAGACGCCCCTTTGAGCCCCAACTTGTCATTTGAATGAGCCATATCATTAACCCTATTAAGCTTTTAGCCTTTTCTATTAAGCCGTGTGGTGAAATCCAATTTGTGACATGTCTAAGTTTTTAGTATTTTTTCTTTTGAGTTGTGCTGTGTTAGATAATAATCAGCAACAAATATGGCTTATATATAGATATATAAAAAAATAAAAGAAGAACGAAAAAATAGAGAAAAAAAATCGACAATATATGAGGTCAAATAATCAAAGTATGGAGCAACAAAAATAATATGCATTATTGTAGTGTGTTCGGGTCAATGTGATCCAAGTTTATAATAGTATGTGTAGTTTTTAAATTTAGCATGTGTAGATTGGATTTTATTCATCATTTTCCATATTAAATCCTTTACACCCCTATAACCCTAGCTTAACATTACAACCCGTAAAAGACCTCTTGATTTGTGTATTGTAGTATGTTTGTTGATGAAGATGTGATTGTTACACGAGCTTATAATAATAATGTGCATTATTGGTTGGAGTGTTCTAGATATACTAATATATAATCACTAGTCCAGAAATCAACCCGAGAGGAGTGATCATTGTGTGAGGTGTGAATGCATGTGAGTTGGAAGCCGAAGGTAAATTATGCTTGATTAGGTGATCCCAAGTTTTCAAATATGCAGTTACTAGTTAGGTTGTCAATCTTGAATGATATGAATTTTTGAACTAGGTATGCCTTGGGACCTTAACTCACACAAGGTTAAGAAATTATTAACGTATTTTATTGATTAGTGTTGAAGTGTTACAAGATAGTTTGTTTGAGGGCAAACAAAAATGGTAAGTGTGGGGATGTGATAATTGGTTCATATGTATGCACGTATCATAGTTAATATTGCATTTTTAATACACATTATGTATCGAATGGTATTACTTTATTACATGTTTGAAATGTAGGTTAAATGAAGCTTAACGGACATTATTTGAGAAGAAAACAAAGGATAACAATACTACCACCATAACCATCACATGCAGCCGCTAACAACGACTCTACCTCAACGACAAAGGGTAGGCAGAGCCACAATTAGGGCAAACATCATTGCCATGACCTGCCCACCGTCACTAGCACAAAGCCTCCCTCGACACTGACACCATGACACAGATCCACTTGCTACATGATCAGGTCCTCCTCGGCCGTTGATCGGAGATGGGACTATGGTCCTTTCCACTGCCATCTAAACGTCGACTCTACCTCAACTGTAAACGGAAGGCAAAGTCGATAGAACCACCTCATGGGAAATAACAGAACGGAGGCTACAAAAGGCGTGACGATATGGATCACCATTGTCTTCATGGGTGGCTAAGCTTCAAGGTTGCACCAAAAGCCATAAAAGCCTTGTAAAAGGGGAAACAGACAAAAGACCATGCATATGAAATTTGTACCAAATGCAGAAACAGATGAGCAACGACGAGAAAAAGGGGGACCGACGGCCCATGTCGTCGCCACCAGCAACAATAACGACAAGCACACGGGAGAGCAGATTGGTCGCCACCGAAAACACCACACACAAAAACCCAAAAAAACCCTTATAAAAGGGGAATCAGAGGGGACAAATTGTACCACACGCATTGACAGACGCACAAGAAACTACTCACTTCCTTTTAAATATATACGAGAATGGTTGTTATGGTACTAAGGCCTCAATTACGATGTCTAACCATTACATACATACATACATACATACATACATACATACATACATACATACATACATACACACATACACACATACACGCATACTGCACACATACACGCCATATGTACACACGTACACACGTACATACGTACACACGTACATACATACATACGTACATACATATAAAATTAAAAAGCAAGTTGAGTGCTAAGATATGTCTAATTATTATTTTGTCACCTTAGTTAATATACAAACTAACTATACTCATACAATCAGGTTGGATATCATTGAGCTTAAAATATGCAACGTCAATTCTAGATACTATTTACCATACCACATTTTGCAAAGTTGATGGCATTTGTGTTTGGCCATCGCAACCCCTCAACTTTAACTAATGTTAGACATCAATGAGTTTAAAATATGTAACATTAATTCTAGATACTATTATGTTTTGAGTTAATATATATTTCGCTTTAAATTTTGATTTAAGTCGCGGTAAATATAATATGTTTTCATTTGACGGTATGAATTCGAAATACTCTACATTTTAATGTAAATTTAGTTTGGAAACGTATTTGATCGATTGTAGACTATACTTAATCACACCCATTACGTCGCGCGAGTGGTAAATGAATAGTTAAACTTAATTATACGATATAGGAACTCGTATGTAGTATTAATCATAATCCAAGAGATAAAAGTAGAATTCTACATTCTATACCAAGTAATATTATGCAAATATTAGAAAGAAACCTCATGCTCCACACTTTCTTCTCCGACCCTATCTGGTCACACATGAGATACGAGAGGGTATCCTCACTAGAGCGAGGGGTGTAAACGAGCCGAGTCACGATCAAACTCGGCTCATTTTTACTTAACAAAGCCCGCAGATGAGCTTGACTCATTTAGAATTTATTTCTAAATTGCTCAAGCTTGACTCTGCTTGCGCTCGGCTCATTTATTATTTTATATATGCATTTTTATAATTAATTATATATTTTATATTTACATATAACATACTTTATATTTTTAATTATTTTTATAATGACATTTTACATACTCAATTAGGCTCGGAGCTTAGCGTTCGCATACGTATCATTCGAAAATATGTTGCATTCCTTGTATGTCGAATACACATAATATAATAATACAATAAAAAATAATATAATAATACAATAAGAAAGTTACATGTGATATCAATCTTAAATCTTACCTACCTTAATCTGCATTGGTTAAACGTATTAATTAAACATTAAACAATAATACATAAATGAGCGATTGCGTTAAGATCTCAGAGTTGGGTTTGAAAGTTGATGAGGAAACGTGTGGTGGTGTATAGTCATATAGAAAAAGTCTTAAGCATATTCTGTCACAAGTTAGCATTTTTTATTTCCCAAGTTTTAATTTAGAGTTTACAAACGCCAATATCTATATACATATATAAACTATCCTTGTAGTTTGTTATTATTTCACTTACCTACCTAATTCTTATTACTTTTCTTGTAACATAATAATGCATGAACAAGTGATTTTTCAACCATAGTGTACATTGTGTTCATTGTTACACTTTTGTCCGTTAACACCAAACAACTTCTAGTCATCACGCTTATATTATATTTCAGTTTAGTTATTTATAATTTTTTAAACGTACAGTAGTTAATCTTAAAAAAATTTATAGGGATTTAGGTTGAAATTTGTCATTCTATATGTTGTTACAAAAAATGTGCAGGCAAGACTTAAGAACTTTAGAATGATGAATCTCAAGTAAGAATAAGTATTTTTCGATTAAGAGCATTAGCTGAGCATACATGTTTTTGGTGACTAGAGTCGTTACATATAGTGGTTATTTTTTAGAGAGTGACATGACCACAATTTTCTTTCCCATACTAACTACTTCATTATCTATGAGATCCTTCATGCCATGGGCGGGAAAGTTATCATGTTGATATACATTTAATGTCATAGGTGAAATATAATCGTACTTTCATACTAGTATCATATTTGTCCAGATATAATAATATCTTGTACTTAACTTCATGACTCTAATGTCTAATAGATCCAATTTGATACTTTAGGTGTATTTAGAGAGAGTATAGACTCATGATTTCACGCGTATAACTTTTAGAGATTAATTGCTTGATGTTCAAGATGTGTTTGACAATATCTCCTCACTATAACGATTTATAGCTTCTAATAAATTTAAAAAAAGAAAGAAAAAAACAAGCTATGAGTAGTGTTGGATCAAAGATTTCCAACATGGTAACACAAATTATATTTAGAGGGGATGAAAATGATATTAACGCAAAAGTAAGTGATTAAAACGTAAATCAACAAATATTTTCTCTCTTCGTATTCACCATTTTTTTTGTTTTCTATTGCTTCACAAAAGCACATTTTTGTCCCTTCAATCGTGTTTCATCATACACTACAGCATTACGTTAACGCAATTCAATCTTGCAAGCCATAAAAAACCATCTAATCATCCTCATCATTCATCAAATTTTAAGTGATTCCATCAATCCATCATGTTCATCTTCATCTTACACCAATGATTCGATCAATCAACCATTCTGTTTATTTCATGATTCACACACCAAGATTGAGTTCATTCCAAACACCCGAATGAAATTGCATTAAGATGAGCTTTTTTGGTAGCTTATTGGGGATTATAGGGTTTGCAATTGGAATTCCCGTTGGTCTTTCTTTGGGTTTTCTCATTTTTCGACACACAGAGTCTACAGATGTGAAGGTGAACATTAAGTTTCAAGATTCATGTTGATTAATGAATGTTAAAACATGATTATGATTTTCTTTAGTGTTATGAATATGGGTTTAACTTGTAGTTGTGTTAAGACGTGCGATATGTGTTTGATAAAATGTCTCAGTGAAATTGCCATGTAAACAGATGTTTCTTTTGCTCATTAGAATTGAACATACCATTTAAATTTTGCGTTCTTTTTTATTAGTTATATGTCATTGTTCAATATGCTTGATTGCAACACACAGCCTATATCCTATCAGCTAATAGTATTGTGATTGATATATTCAATTAGATCTTTCTCAACTCACACTTGCAGAATCCATTCGTTAGGCCGATTCAAGAGTTTGATAAAGATTCATTGCTTGATATTCTACCAGAGCTTCCACTATGGGTAAAGCACCCGGACTATGAACGAGTGAGTACTAAATTCAAATCTTCTTATAGATCATCATCTTTACCAATCTTTTTATATGTTCAAGAACAATGCAAGATGGTTTCTTTGTGATTATATAGGTCGATTGGTTGAATGATGTAGTTTGTGATATGTGGCCTTACCTCGATAAGGTGACACAAAATTTTGGACACTTTTTTAATCTTATATCGGATTGTTATGTACCAGAGTGAACCCATCTCACATCCATTTTGTTCTTGTATAGGCAATATGTGGTATGATAAAAAGCATGTGTGAACCTATATTTTCTGAATACATTGGCCTGTATTTTATAAGATCCATAGATTTTGAAAGCCTTACATTTGGAAGTCTTCCTCCTATAGTTCAAGGTATTTTCATTAATTACTAGTGCACATATTAAAGTTTCAAATATTTCGAGTAAGCAATATAATCAGGAAGTTTGTATAACAATTAAAGGCTGCTAGTTTTACCTTGACAGGCTTAAAAGTACACGAATTAAACGAGGACAGTCTGGTCTTTGATCTAGAGGCTAAATGGGCTGGAAATCCCAACATAATTCTCGCGTTGAATGTGTTCTATCTACCAATCAAAGTTCAGTTAGTAGATATGCAAATAACTGCAGCCGTTCGGGTGACATTAAAACCATTTGTGCCAACGTTCCCTTGCTTTTCTAATGTTGCTGTCTCTCTAATGGACAAGGTAGTTATGATTTTAAAATGTGGTATTTGAATACATGGACTAATGTATTATTATACATTAATGTTTGGATACTTTTATGCTGTGAATGTTTAGCCGGATGTAGATTTCGGGTTAAAAGTAATGGGGGGTGATCTGATGGCAATCCCAGGACTCTATCATTTCATTCAGGTGCTCTTCTTCTTTCTTTCTTTTTGGATAATTTTTATAGGTTAAATTTGACCGTGTAGTTCTTTGACTAAATCAGTGTAACTATTGGTTTGATGGCAGAACATAATCAAGAAATATGTTGCTAATCTTTATCTATGGCCTCAGTGTCTAGAAATACCGATTCTTGATGCTTCCACGTAAGCTCTTTTAGTTTTTTCATACACAGGAGGTGTTTAGATTCTTGGTTTCATATTGACTATACGAGATAGTGTTTGGATAAACAACTTCTGATTATATGAGCGTCAAACCTCTACTCATGTTTCCTTTCCCACAAAAATGTCATATTTTGGTAACTTTTGGTAATACTTATCCTTAACTTATGTCAATTTATCAAACACTTGAACATCTAATTATTAGAACCTCAAAACAACAAAAGCACATTCAAACACTATTTACTGAGAGTCTGAGACCACCTTGTTAACAGCTGAATAAATCAGATTATTCATTATCACATAATCATTTAAATGCGCACAGCCCAAACACCCCCTTAATTTGCAGTAGCAATTGAATCTTGGCTAGTTAACTAAAGTATGGTTGACAAAATCTTGATTTAACATTTACTAAACATGATTTTGGGACAGTGGAGCAGCCAACAAACCGGTGGGCATACTGCATGTGAAAGTTGTACGAGCAAGTGATCTTTTGAAGATGGATTTAATTGGATCATCTGATCCATATGTTAAGCTCAAACTTAGTGGAGGGAGGATTATTCCTTCTAAGAAAACTTCTGTAAAGCATAAGAATCTGAACCCCGTGTGGAATGAAGAATTCAAACTTACTGTAAATGATCACATGTCTCAAGTCCTTGAATTACATGTATATGACTGGGAAAAGGTGAGTTTTTTTACTCTATGGTCAAAGTCAAACATTGCACTTTTCAAGATTAAAACTCAATATTGTATAACAACATTTTTGACATTAAGATGTCAACTTGATCATGATTTTGCTTGTAGGTTGGGCTTCATGACAAGTTAGGAATGCAAGTTATCCCATTGATGGTGCTAAAACCGAACGAGAAAAAAGAGTTGACTGTAGGTTTGGTCAAAAACTTAGATTCCAATGATACAAGAAACAGGAAGCCAAGAGGGAGTATTACAGTGGAGTTAACTTTTGTACCTTTTGTGGAAGAAACCATGAGCCTGAATGGCCCTATTGACTTCTATATGAGGAAAGAAACTGTTTCTAAAAAACTCGGGAGTTCGTTTGTTAACAGACCAGGGTTACTTTTAGTTACTATAATCAGTGCAAAGAGTGTTGAAGGAAAACACCACAATAATCCGTTTGCTTTAGTCGTTTTCAAAGGAGATAAGCGCAAAACCAAGGTGCTTTCACTAGTTTAGACTTGTATATATTATGGAATCAGTAATGTAATTCTTGATCTGGTTTATTTTTTCTGACAGATACTAAAGAAAACTCGGGATCCAAGTTGGAATGAGGAATTTCAGTTTGTGTTAGATGAAGCTCCATTGGAGGACGTTATTCATATCGAAGTAATTAGCAAGCGAAAGCATACGATTAGATTTGGTTCTTCAAAGGTAAACTGTCTTTCAAGAACCAAAAACATAATAAGTTCTTGATGTAACACCTAGGCAAATATAGTTCAATATTACACTTGATTTATTATTTCTCTAAAAAGTTTTATAATTTGCAGGAATCTTTGGGGCATGTTGATATTAATCTTGTAGAAGTGGTTTATAACAATCGTATTAACGAGAAGTACCATCTTATTAACTCGCGAAATGGAATGATACATGTTGATATAAAATGGAATGCTACATGATGTACAGTTTCAGATTTGGTTGCTCAGATGCTTTCATTCTTGGAAGCTTTGTGAAAGGTTGCATAGAGATTTGTTGATTTAATTTGGGTAGAGGATAATTTAAGATTCTTTCATTGTAACAAAGAGGTAACTGATGTAAAAACATTGTTTAGCTTTAGAAAGTATGTTCTCTTTATTTATTTATGTAAATTTAAAGGATTGAAAGGTTCTACTGAATTGTTTCTCTCGAGTATCATATGATGTTGCATAATGCAAATACTTCTAAAATAATTCTTAACACAACACGAAGCATCATCTAAAATAATTAGACTTTAGCAGGGTCTAAACAAATCTAACTCTAACTGTGACACTTAATCCGTATGAATGGGTTGTGTTATAAATAAGTGATTAACTAAATATATAATAATAATACTTGATATATAAACCAAGCCTTCATCCTTTAATGCCCCGCTACAAATTTATTATCATTCATTCACAACATGTAAATTAATTTATAACATGTCTAAAATGTTTAAAACTCATATATAATCCACCATCTCTTCAATTTAGCGTATTCTGTATATACTTATTTAGCAATGTCGGTGTCATACGCTACCAACTATCACTTAACGTGTGCAAACTAAGCGTTTAAGCTTTTGAAGTTTCAACTTGAACCCTATATGATATGTAATCTATGATTTTAGCCCATAAGATTTTAATAAAAAAATATACTTTTTGTTGTTAGCCTTCAACTGAGCAGTAACATAATGGTATTGTTGATGATCATAAATTCTAATCTTATATAGTTATATCTCCAGTAAATAGGATAGAATATTTTTATTTAATAACTTTTGCTCGTTAATTTTTCTTTAAGAAAAACTAAATTGTGGTAGTGTTTATTTTCTTTTTGACGTCCCAGTGTAAATTCAGTTTAAACATAGATGTAAGTAAAATTTTAATAATACTTTTTTGATATTGTATGTTATATCAACTTATATCAACTTACGACGCTATCATAAAGAATAAAATAACATCTCCAAACTTGATTAATCTGTTGTTATATTTATCCATTTTAAGTTATATTATAACCTTTCTTGCTTAAAACTATAAGGTGCAAAATACTCCTTTTTGATTACCCGAGTTAGGACCGAGTCGACTCAGTAATCGTCCTAAAACCCTAGCCCTCAAACACAATCGCCATCATACACACTCTTAACATCTCACTCCCTCATTTTCAATTCCCCAAAACATCATTCAAAACGATGTCTTTGATCTCTGCATCAAAACCCCAAATCTTCAATCACAGCTTCTTCTCCAATCTTGCAAGAATCACCAACTCGAATCATGCCTTCAAATCACTCTACTTCTTCTGCTCATCGTCTTCTCCAGATAAACCCCCAAATGAACAAACCCCAGAACCCGAAACCCCCAATTCGACCCATGAATCACAACCCGAAACAACCCAGATTCGCGAATCAAGAATCCCAAGAGGTAAGCATCGAAACCCTGAAAAGATTGAAGATTTAATCTGTAGAATGATGGCAAATAGGGCATGGACGACCCGTTTACAGAACTCAATTAGAAATTTAGTCCCTGTGTTTGATCATAATCTAGTGTATAATGTGTTACATGGTGCTAGAAACCCTGATCATGCTTTACAGTTCTTTAGGTGGGTCGAGCGGTCGGGTTTGTTCAAACACGACCGCGAAACGCATTATAAGATGATTGATATATTGGGTAAAGCCTCAAAGCTTAATCATGCTAGGTGCATTTTGTTAGATATGCCTAAAAAGGGTCTTAAATGGGATGAAGATTTGTTCATTGTTTTGATTGATAGCTACGGGAAGGCGGGTATCGTTCAAGAAAGTGTTAAGATTTTTAGGAGCATGGAGGAATTAGGTGTGCCTAGAACTATAAAATCATATGATGTTTTGTTTAAAGTGATTATGAGAAGAGGGAGGTATATGATGGCGAAACGGTATTTTAATAAGATGTTGAGTGAAGGTATAAACCCTAGTCGACACACTTACAATCTTATGATTTGGGGATTCTTTCTTTCGTCGAGAGTTGAGACTGCAACTCGGTTCTTTGAAGATATGAAAAGTCGAGAAATTTCACCAGATGTTGTTACTTATAATACAATGCTTACCGGGTTTAATCGGGTGAAAAAGATAGATGAGGCAGAGAAGATGTTTCTTGAAATGAAAGGGAAAAACATTGAGCCAACTGTTATAACTTACACCACCATGATTAAAGGGTATGTTAATGTTGGTAGGGTAGATGATGGGTTGAAGTTATTTCAAGAAATGAAGAGTTTTGGTATGAAACCGAATGATTTTACATATTCGACTTTGTTACCCGGGCTTTGTGATGCTAATAAGATGTCTGATGCACATACGATTGTGAAGGAAATGGTGCACCGTCATATCGCCCCAAAGGACAATTCTGTCTTTTTACAGTTGATATCTGGTCAGTGTAAGGCAGGTAACCTTGAGGCTGCTGCAGATGTGCTTAAGTTCATGATGCGATTAAATGTCGCCCCTGAAGCCGGACATTACGGTGTTTTAATCGAAAATCTTTGCAAAAACGGTGTTTATGATGAAGCTGTTAAGTTGTTGGATCAACTTATAGAAAATGAAACCGTGTTGAACAGTAAGGGTAAGTTAGAGCTTGAATCAACCTCATATAACCCGATGATCGAGTATTTATGTAACAACGGTATGACAAATAAAGCTGAAACTTTATTCCGAAAGTTGATGAAATTAGGCGTTTTGGATCCGGTTGGTTTTAACAGTATAATTCAGGGTCATGCAAAAGAAGGCTCACCCAATTCGGGCTCTGAAATTTTAACAATCATGACGAGGAAAAACGTTCCATGTGAAGAAACTTCATATAAGCTGCTAATCGAGAGTTACTTGAAGAAAAACGAGCCAGCCGATGCTAAAACCACATTTGATTGCATGATTGAAAACGGGCATAACCCGGATCCTATTCTTTACGGGTCGGTAATGGGAAGTTTGTTTGAAGACGGAAGGGTACAAACAGCTAGTCGGGTAATGAAAATCATGATTGAAAAGGGTGTAAAAGAGCACAAGGATTTGGTTTCCAAAATCTTGGAAGCTCTTTTATTACGGGGTCACGTTGAGGAAGCTTTAGGAAGAATTGATTTGATGATGAATGCCGGTTTTGGCCCTGATTTTGATCATTTGTTATCAGTTGTATGCGAAAAAGGGAAGACGATTGCTGCCGTGAAGCTGTTGGACTATGTTTTGGAGAGAGATTATAGTGTAGAATTCTCGACTTATGATAAGGTTTTGGATGCTTTGTTAGCTGCTGGAAAGACGCTTAATGCTTACTCGATCTTATGTAAAATTAAAGAAAAAGGGGGCGTTACTGATAAAAGTAGCGGTGAGGAGCTGATTAAGATTCTTAACGAACAGGGGAACACGAGACAGGCAGATATTCTATCTAGGATGATCAACAGTTCAGGTGGCAAGAAAGTGAAGAAACAAGCATCAGTTGCAGCCTGACCGAATGTAAGTCATTCTATGGTCAATTGTTAGTTTTCTTTTCTGTTCCGCATAATAAAATTTGCTCGAGTTACTGTAACATGCATCTCACTGTTTTAGTTTAGGTGTTAGAACTATTTATGGATCATGTTATGATCTTCGTTAAGGCGATGAATTTTGTGTTTTTGTGTTTCTTACCGATTAAATCAATGATATTTACTAAAACTTTTTGAATGTCGTGTATATACTCTATACTATATTGTTCAAGATCAGTTGAATATATACTGAATGATTTACGCGTGCTGCTACTGTTCTTCCTTTTTCCTGGATTCACCTTTGTAACATGTTCCTTTCGACCTGTAAACTACAAAACCAAATACTACTTAAAGCTAATAGGGTTGATCAAATCAAGAAGTAATCTAAATTTATATAAAGATGACCTGATCTGATTATTATGTTGACTAATGGGCTATAGGTTAATTATAAATATGTTGGTTAGATAGGGATTAGTGAACGCGTCAAACGATTTAAACAGATAAATTACTTGTTGTAGATTTGTTGAACACGTTGGTGGATCTTTGAAACATTAGGAGTGCTAGACGCTCAAGGGTCATATACATAGAGTAGAGATTAAGGGTTAAACCCTGTTTAATTACTGTCTGAAACAAGTTGTCAACAAGTTAGCAAAAGCTATCAATCAACTGGCAAATAGATTTTAGCAACTTGCCAAAAAATAGTCTAAGAGTAGTCTGGCACATTAGGATGCACCGGTGTCGCAAGTGGTGTATCATCATAATATATGATATCGATACGAGACATGATTTTGACACCATTGGTGTGCATTTTAGATGTTTTGTTTTGCAGACTATTTGGTATCAATAACCCTTTGTTCCAGTCATATTTATGTCTTATTCTGATGTATGTGATGGATTTGTTGGTGAAGTTTTAAATTCAAAATTTTTATTTCTTTTTTAACTTACTGTCATTATTGTTCAATATTTATCGTCAATTATGATTGGCGTCCGAAAAACTGAGACAGCATCTCAGCTGTTAATTTTTTTGTTTTCGCGACAGGTAATTAGGATCGATCGGAAATGTTTGATGAGAGAGGTGATTGGATTTGGAACCTACACTTTAGAGACCTTATTTTCTTTGATTTTATCAAGTTTTAAACTATTGAATTAGTATGTATTTTATTTTATTGACAGTTGTGGGATAGCCTACTACACATTTTGTCTTCTTCATCCGGTGATTTAAAACAGTGGGATGTGGCTTCTACACAACCTAACATTTGCTTCCAAGATATTTTTGAAGTCATAAAAATCTTTAACCTTATTAAGTTATTATCTTTTATGGGAATATTGCAATATGCAATATCCAAAAATCAAATAGCTAATAAATTATGATTTTTAAAATAACTAACCAATTAAATGAATATGGGAATGAGTTATATTAAGGTGAGAATATATATAACTTTATAATAAATAGATAATGAAGGATGTTATATAAAAAAAGTTTATTGCTTAAAATAATTTATTATTTTAGTGTTCGCAGGCGTGAGTGACTTTTCGTCAATGGGTTTACCCGGGTGACCGAGTTTAAAAATTATTCGTTGGCCGTTTTAAAAAAAAGTTTAGTCAACTATTTTATTTTTAATAAATAAATAAATGATTCATTTTAGTTTTTATTTATTGATTTTTGAATTTTTTTTTGTCATAAAGTAAATTGTTTAATCATGTTTTTTTTAATTATACATACTTTTATAACCAAAGTGAATCCAAATCTAAATAAAAGTTAAAAAGAAAATTAGACATATATAGATATATGTATATATTTTGAATTAGTGTGATTTTGAAATAACCGGTTTTAATATTACACTAAGTCTAATATATGCTATATTATTTAAACAAGTATTCGTAGATTTATAAATTATAAATATAACTTTTAAGTTGTCATTATTATAAGTAATACGTAACTTAATTATAAAAAGTATTCAAACATTATGAATTAAATTGTTTTCATATTTTCAACTTGTATAATACAATGATTTCTAATCTAGTATTAAAATATGTAAAAATACTTATACAACCGTTTAATGAGTTTAAAATAAGAAACAAATTATGGTCGTCTACTTGTCCAAATATTTATGTTTAAGTACGTCAAAATCTTATAGAAGATTTTATGTGATTTTGGATACTTTCTAGTTAGGGCCTTAAATTTTGAATAATTTTAACCCATTTAATTTTAAATATATGTAAAATTTGATTATTATAATCCATTTAAAATATAACATATATTTATCAACTTATTATTTATAATTAATTAATTATAAAACTTTTATACTTTGAAATTTTGCTAGGACTTTTTTCTTCCTCAACTTTAATTAAACTTACGATGGTTTTAGCTAATTTCACCATGAATGTTGACCTAATTTTTATTAGGTAGCAACTTTTATTATGTGTTTCTATGTAAACTTAAATTAAAGCACAAACGTTGCAAACATCAAAACTATTTAGCGATTCATTTTTTATGTAAAGTGTCAATCTTTACCCTTTTTATTCTATTCGTTGCGAGTTACGACGTTCTTTTTTATTTTTTATATATGTCTAAATATAATTTATTTTAAACTGAACGTTACATAATTTCCTTCACATCAACACCCTCATCACAGCTTGCCAGTTTACATCTACATTTTCACATGAAATTAAAAATTCAAAAGTTGTTTTTGATCATTTTCCAGCAGAAAACATTCAAGTAACAAGAGTATTCATAGTAGCTACCTCGTCATCGTCCCCGTAATTAATAAAAACCATCATGCCTTAAAATTTATGTTCATTTTCTAAAAACACACCACATCAGCTTCTCCGTATCTATTCTTATTATGCATAATAATTATCAACTTTTGTATGCATTATGAATTTTATCATATGTTTTAGTGAATTGTACCCTTATATTATCTTTTTGATAAAAAATACCTTCAACTTCCTTATTTACTTAACAGTTCTGTAACAACGCACTGGTACTAGATTTACTTATTTATTGTTTTATATGTTTTTACATCTGGCATGTGTAATTTAAAGTTTTTACGACTACTTTTCTTTCGATTTTATTTTTTATTTCTTTTTAATAAGAGTTTTTTCGGTGTTGATGGTTGTCGGTGGTGATATGTCATTTGTATTACTTGACATGGTTTTATTTTTCTTAGTGTGATGCATGAGACTTAATATTAGTTTTAATTTAATAATACTTCATTGTTTTTTAATATTTTTTTTCTTTTCCACCCATAATCACTTACAAATAAATATATAATAGTAAATTTAAGAGAGAGATGAATGGTGATCCTAAAATATAAAAGACCATTATGGTTTCGCTTAAAGTTATAGGGATGAAGATGTGGCCTGTGGGTGATGTAAAATTTAAACATATCTTTTATGTTTTCTTAATAATTTAGAAACAAGGTCATTTGGACATGAATAAGGATGTTGATTCAAATTCGGGGTTTTATCATTATTTGTTATCCATACAACGTAGTTAAAATCACATTCATTTTTAAATTCATTCTATCTTATTAAAATATCCACACACCACATTCATTATATCATGTTCCTATTTAATTAAATAATATTTTTTTATTAATTTTCTATTATAGTTTTTTATTTTTTCCTCTCACAATCACTTAAAAAAATACATGAATGATAGATATAGGTAATAAATAGAGTTAATTACATAAATGGTCCCTGTGGTTTATTCAAAATAACAGGTTTGAGTACTAAGCAAAAAAAGTAACAGATTGGGGTATTATGTTTTCAATTTTGTAACAAGATTGGGTATTAAGACTAACAGACGTTAACTTTTCTATTAAATTTAATTAAAATAACCAAAATACTCTTTGAGGGATTATTTTTGTAACATTACCTCTATTAAATCAGGGACCATTTGTGTAATTTAGCTATAAACAACCCCAACCCATCCTCCCACTATCGTAGCCCTGTTCAGACCACCACCGCCACTGCCCAACACCAATTATCTACCACCGTCGCTGCCCATCACCATTCATCCACCACCATCACCGCCCACCACCGCCCTTCTTTCCACCATTGCCGACGCCCAAGACTATTCAATCCACAACCGCCGTCCACCACCATCATTCAATCCACCACTGCAGCCCACCACCACTATTCAATCCACCACCTCAGCACATTGCCACCGCTACCCCTTCCCATTTCATACCACCAACACCATTTAAACCACCACCGCTTCCCAAAAATCATCACCAAAAACCCTAAAATCATCAAAAGGGTAAACATCAGCCACCATCACCACCACCTCCGATAGCTAGGGCGATATCATCGTCATCTTCTTTAACGATTAAACATCGTTCAGAAAGAATGGGGTAGAGATAGTTCAATGGCTAGTGACGGTGGGGGAAGGTTGAACAACGATATCAATTTACATAAAGGGGGCGACAATGGCCGGTGGTGGCGGTGGTTCAATGGCTGGCTATGGTGGTTCAATGGCCGACGATGGTGGTCGCGGCTGATGATGGGTTGGAGATTAGGGTTTTACAAGGTAAAAGGAAAGGGGATTTAATGATGATGGTCAATGGTGATGATAACAAAGGTATTAGAATGGATAATGTTGATGATAACGGTGACACGACGATGGTCGGCGGTGGCAGTCGGCGGTGATGCCAGCAGTGTTGGGCGAAAGTAATGACTCGATGTATATGTCTGTGTGTATATGTATGTGCGTATATATATATATATATATATATATATATATATATATATATATATATATGCGTGTGTGTGTGTGTGTATTAAGAGAGTGTGTGTGTGATGTATAAATATATTATTTTAATTAATTTACACAAATAGTCCCTCT
>BJCM01061843.1:0-17891 GCA_018326385.1 Flaveria bidentis
TATATATATATATATTTTACCATAAGTTGGTCCTAGAAAGATCGAAATATTTTTGTAAAATTGGAGTAATTTCTAATGTTTTATAATAATAATAATAATAAAGTTGAAAGTCATTAAAAAATTGGGTCATATCATATCCGTCGATCGGTGTTCTTATTAGATCAAAGAAAGGGGGCAAACATTAGGGTTTCATCATCACAAAGATCAAATCGATCAATCATTCGAATCGATTGTGATTGTGTTAACAAAAGGCTGTAATGGGGTACACAAAGGGTCTATTCTCCGTGATAATGCGCGACGGTGAGCCGTTGGTGAAGAAATTGGCTGCAGTCTCCGTCTTCGGGGTGCTTCCAGGAGCCATGGTGGCTTCACTCATCTATTCTCCTCCAGATTTCATCTACGACAAAAAAACATCTTCTAAACAGTGAGATCTTTGTAGGTCAGTTACAGTTGTTGCCTATACCCTTTTGAATCTACGTTTGTTTCTTGTCGTGAATCGCATATGTTTAAATTGTGATGGTTATTCCGATGGTTTGTATGGTTCTTTGAATCAGACCGTGTGTTGATTTGTATAAGGAATTCTGATGATTTGATTTGGAGATTATGTGTATATGTTTGAATCCGATTTTGTGTTGATTTGAGTGATGAGTTGATTTGCAAAAGCAGATGGGTATTAAGGTTTTGGGGATTATCTGTTTGTTGTTAACTGATTGATTGCATCTGTTTAAATTGGGTTAGTTGATTGGAAGATTTTGTATATGTTTAGATATGATTGTGTGCTGATTTGAGATATGAATTGGATTGCAAAAGCAGATGTATATAAAGGTTTTGGATCTTGTTTGTTTGTAATTGAGTATTATGGATTAAATATGTTCATGTTGTGATTATTTGGTTGCTGATTCTGTATATATATATATATATATATATATAGGACCGTGGGTTGATTTGACCGAAGAACTGAATGTAGAAGTGTAGAACTATAAGGTGTTTATTATAATGGAACCGTTCTACAATTTTAAGATTATGGTAACGTCTAAGTAGATATGTAAATAGTAGATGCTTAAACTGTTCTAGCAAATTAGCGTGTTGTAGAGCATTCAATCAGGTTTATCATCTACATCCTTATAATTACATTAAAAATTACTACTTTTTCACTCTTAATAGTTTTATACCTTTTTATTACCTTTGTCTCACTTTGAGCAAAACTGCTCAGAGTTTAGCCGGTGGGTTTTCTCAACAATGCAGTGTTGTAAAAATCGGATTAGTTGGTGATCAGTGATGAACCGATTGGATTTTCCCTGATCGGAGGCAAAAATCAGCCAATCAGATCAAAGTTGGGAAAAGATCGGCCCTAGTCGGCTGTTAGTCGGCTTCTAATTGGCATATTCCCAGAATCTGGCAACTTTTCGGCGGAATTCCGGCGAAAAATTCAAAATTTTGTCATGATTTGTTTATATTAATATTAAACTAAACATATTTATACAAATTACATACAAAAATGTGTGTATATATGTATATATATAAATGAAAATTATATCTAAAAACTCCAAACCGATTAATCACGATTACTCCTGACCAATCGCTAGTCGGTACCCCACCGCTCGACTAGCGCCTAGCGATTTTTACAACACTGCAAGATTTTCTTTTAAAGGGATCGGGGGTGCGGTCTTTGCTGCGAAACAGATAGTTGGGCCCGATTAAGATGACACCTATTTTTTGAAATAGTGTCGCACATTTTCAGTTCAAAAAAATAAAATACCTTCTCTCTTCTTCACTCACAACCGGTTTCAAACATATTAAAAATTTTATAGGGGTGAACAGTGTTTCCCCCAAATATATAAATGAAAAATAATTTTTCTCTCTACTCCACTCACAACCACTTACAATCATTTTATATAATATACGGAACACACTCACAATAATATGGGAACCTACTGTGAATGCTCTTATGATTTTGGATTTTTTGGGTGCTTGATTGATCTTAACAAGAGATTGAATGATAACTTGTATAAATAATTAAGAGGTTACTTCCTCCATAAAAACCACATTTTCTCAAATACACAAAGCATATTGAAAAAATCCGATGATGTATTTACAGCAATTTAAGGTTAAAGAATTAATCGTTTGTGTGTGTAGTGTAGGGAACCATTCAAAATACTTTATATTTTGAGAACCATAGTTGTAAAAATCGCTAGACATTAGTTGGGCGGTAGTGTCCCGCCTAATGATTAATCGAGATTAGTCGGGATTAATCGGATTGTACACCAGTCACCACATAAGAAATACGTGTATGTTAACCCGTCTATCTCTATGTCATAGTTTAATGTTCGAGGCTATATATTGTTACTTTAGGCATGGTTTAAAAAAACGGTTGAGGCGCACCACCCAAAAAACAAGTATGAGGCGACACCTCAAAGCGTTATCATGTTTGTGCGCCACGGGGGGTTGAGGCGGTAAGAAAAGTTGCGTCTCAGGGGTGCCTCAGAGGGTTTTACCGTTTGTTTTTTATGTTTTAGACACTTTGTATCTGTTTCAAACATTTCATGTCTTTTTAATGTGTGCTCTTGATCTTTTTGATGAATATGATGATAAAATTAGTTTGTATTTTATTTTTTATAAGGTGTATAATTTTTATGTTTATTTTTTATTTCCGTCTGAGGCTTACGCCTTGGTTCGCTTCGAGGCTTCGCCTCATGAGGCGAAGGGAAAACGCCTCAAGGCTTAATTCCGTACTTTTAAACTTTGACTTTAGGAAATAAGATGCTAATTTGGGTGAAAATTTGTTATTCGAATCATATGCCTTAAGGATTAGATGGCTGTATAAATTGAGTTAGATGTGCATCTCATGAAATAGCCACGTTAAGTGCTGCCCAAGCTTATACGCATATGATTAATTGCATACTTTTTGCAATCTGATAATAGTAATCAGGGTCCTTTTCAATCTGGTTTTTGAGTCTTGTAACCATCTCGTAAGTTTCAACTATGTTTGTGTTATTGTATTGCTTCACAAGGTGATTAAGGTTAACTAGAAAAAAGAGAAGGTCTGGAGGCAGCAAATGGTTGGGTCAGGTGGGTGGGGTAACGAGTCGGAATATGCAACTTCTAATACATCGAAACAGGCCATGTGGGATTTGGCCAACTACCTATTATTGCCCTTTTCTTAGTTATGAAAACAAATAATATATTAAAGTTATTAAAACTATATTGTTAAAAATAATAATTTAATGTTATAAAGAAGTTTAAGAGATTATTTATTTTTCATCTGATATTTGTTGTGATAATTATAAAATTCTA
Source organism: Flaveria bidentis (assembly GCA_018326385.1). NCBI lineage: Eukaryota > Viridiplantae > Streptophyta > Magnoliopsida > Asterales > Asteraceae > Flaveria > Flaveria bidentis. The sequence goes on from BJCM01061843.1 coordinate 3,295, forward strand.
CCTGTTTAACCTGATGGAGATAATTAACCAAACAAATTCAACCCCTCTTAAAGTAAATGTTTTGAATTTGCAACCAGTCAATGCTGATTGCTGCATGATTAGGCGTTCACGCTAGGTGACATGGCTGCGCCTCACATAGACTCAAAATGAGGACTGTTCTCTTATCTGTCATATAGGCATGCGCTTCTGGCCAAGCACACGTGGGGTTAAGAGGTTATGAACATGAACATTGATGTTGCTGATTTTTGTATTTTATTAGTCTGGATCCTTGGTATTATTAAGATTAGTTAATTGCTAATTCTATTAAGTTTTTTTTTTCTTTTTTGGATTGGTATTAAATTTCACTTGTGCATTTTCTTCCTGTCATGCTTTTTGCGCCTTGTGTCTAGGTGTGACATGTGAGCCCTTTGCTCATCATTTGGGCCTTTGACTTTGACTACTATGATATCAGTAACTATTAATCTTTATAATTTGGTAATTTGGTTCATCATCATATATTTTAATTGTGAAAATTTGTCTACTTCTACAATACTAACCTTCACTTCACTTAGATGACATCATTAGGCCAGCATACCAGCTATGATCATGGTTAACGACTTGTCACTTAATGCCATCTTATAGAACCCGTTAATACATTATCTTTATATTACTTGGTTGGCTAATAACTGTTTTTATTTTGCAGTCTACTTGGAAATTGTAGAAATGCGTTGCAGAAGGATGGACCGTAATAATTCTAATGGTTAGTGTGCCAGCCGTGCTGCGGTTATAACCATTTAGAAACATAGTTTTGCTGCTATAAGCCACTTGTTTCAGTTTTAAGCATATACTTGAGGATTTGTCATAAATATTTGAACAATGCAGCAGGTCCGAAAGTTTTCATCTTCTTTTATTATCCTTTTTGTTACTGAATTATGTGTGATCACTGAAAAGTGGGTTAAAATGGACAAATACTAGATAGAACACAACTTGTCGTGGTATGGTTTGGTGCGGTTTTACTTTCGTTTCGTGCTTTAAATGTTTTAGATCGATTTTCGAGTCCTCCTATCTCTTGCATTTACTGGTACCATCAAGATTATTGGCATGTGTATTCACACGAAGGTCGTAGTCACAAGCTGTATACTTGGTAACATATTAAAATTTCCCATTTGGATTTGGTCACAAACACTAGATGGCGTCTGCTGATATACGCGTGCATTGGAGCATGCTATCCACACGGACGCGATGAACGTTGAGAGATGTGATATGATTGGTTTTAATTTTTTTATATGTTTTACGTTTTATTATATAGCTTCTATCAATAAATATATAAAATTATACACTATGTTGCTAAAAGTATATTGTTTGCTATAAAAGGATGATGGACTAGAGAGAAAATTAATATTTTTGAAGGATAGATGCATTGTTCAACTAGAATGTGATCAAACATATTTATAAACGTTGGTTGTAATGCACGGGAGAGGCTCTTAGACACGATTTTTTTATTATTTTTTTATTTCAAATAGAATCCATTGAAATAACTTAAAAGTTACAACCATTAATGGAGAACTCAATACCTTGGAGGAAACCCAAAAACCTAGCGAGTAATGAGTAAAAGAAGCTCAATTTTTATGCTTCTATGTATGAGATTTATTCATAATTAAAATAACTAGGTTTATTACCCGTCGTACGTTGCTGCGTCATTGTACGTGACATGATAAAGTATATATTACAATCAACCCGACTCGATTCCGAACTAACTTTATGTCAATGAGTAGAGTAACTCGAATTTGTAACGTTGAACAAAAACGTTTAATATTTAATCTGACTCTTTTCCAAACAAAATTATTGTCGAAACATAGACTTACAATCGCTCCGACCATTCCCGAACTAAATTTACGTTCAAACGTATAGTAAATGAAAACGTATTATATTGACCATACGCGTTTCCAAATAAACCAATGCCGAAACGTAGGCCAACTCAAAGCGTACATAAAAACAAACACAAAAACGTTTTATATTTGACCCAACTCATTTCTGAACAAATATTACGTCAAAGCATTGACGTATGTCGAAACATAGACCGTCTTAAAGTCTTAGAATAAGCTTGGAAACATTTTATATTTGACCCGATTCATTTTTAATTACGTCTAAATGTAGACGAACTTTAATTTATATTGCATAGGGGTAAACTCGAAATATCAACTTAAAGGGGTTAAAAACTTAAAGTGACATTTTATAAAGTTTTTAAAATAACAGGTTTAAATGTGTAAAGATTAAAAGTAGAAGGGGAAGAAAGGCCGGTGAGAATCCCCACCGACCTTTCTTTTTAAGTTAGTAATAATGGTTCTACGTTTGTGATCTAATTTTATAAGACCACACGATGTGTCGTCAAGATTTAGCCGGAGTATTCGGGGAAAACGTGGCCAGTCGTGAACACCACGCTCCCGATCGGCAAACTCACCGACCCGGTGAATTCTCGCTGCGGTTCACCGATTCAAGGCTTCAAATTCCAACCGTTTGGTAATCGTTGGGGATTAATAATTTTTACACTATAAATTACAACTCAAACTAAAAATTTACCCACCATTTTTACTTCAAAGCACTTTCTACTCTACTCCAAAACAATAGTATGGATTCGTTAGATTTTATTATCTACAACTCGTCAACTTCGGAAGATGAAGATTCAAAAGTTTTTTATTTAATTTTCTATTGAACTTATTCTCGATTATAAAAATAAAATGTAAATACACATTAAAAAAATTGAAACAAAGAGAAAACAAGAAAAAACCTTATATGTGACGTTGTTTTGTTAATTTAAGAAAATTGAACAGTTGCCAATCTCCTAATTAATTTTAAGATTGTATTAACACACGTCCAGTTGTCACTAGCAGGAGCAACACCTTATAGTTTGAAATTTAGTATAGTTAATATTTATTTCAAAAAATCTTTCTGAATGTACATTTACCTTAAAAATATGGGAAATATTCAAATAAAAATATTCTTAAAACTAAAAATTATAAAAAGTAATCTTAACCATTAATTTTCTTAGCAATGATTGAATTTAAATCATAAAAAAAGTTTGTTAAACAATATTTTAAGAAAATCAATTTTGTTGATTTTTCGTAAGTTTGCACAATTTTTTTAAAGTTCATAACTTTTATGTATGACATTATATTTTTATATAAACTATAGAATAAAAACAAGTTTTTTTTTTATCTTTTCAATGATTATTATGTAAAAAATAATTTTTATGCTTTTAAGCTCATATTTCTTCATTATGTTTTTATTGTAGTTCGTTGTATTTTTGTTAGTTATTGTATTATTCTAAAATGATGAATTTAAAAATATATAAACGGGGAATAACATTGTTGTGTATATCTGTGTAAACACAACAATAAATTAATATAATACATTAAAAATAATAATAAAATAACACAATGTGTCATAGTTTTTTATAGTCACACTAAAAGTTTTGAAAAATATCCTAAGGAAATAATAACATTATATACTTCTAATCGTAAAACATAATAAAAGATAACAAATTTATATAAACTATAAAAAATAAAGGAAAAAAATCACACATTATTTTATCTTTAACATTACGAGTTTAAAAAAATATATAGGTGAGTATTTCATTAGGTACTTCTATTTATAAAACACAATAATATATAATAGGTTTATATAATCTATCGAAATAATGACAAAAAATAACATTAAATGAATTAAATCGTAAAACACAATGATAAATACATATAACAAATGATATAAAATATATAACAAAATAAACTGATATAATGACATTTGACACAATAAATTTATAACACATAATAAGCCGACTTATCAGACACAATGATTAAAACGTCATCTTTAAAACAATAGAAGTAAACATCAAACCCACAATCTTTTACAAACTTTTTAGATTACATACACTTTTTACAATAACACTACCTTAAAAATATATGTTAAAAACGATCTAACACTACAAATAACAAAAAAACATATATAAAAAACGAGCTACCACATACATACAACTATACAAGTAGTGAAACATTTCATCTTAGAATGTGTTTCTTAAAACAAAATCAGTTAAGATAATAATTCTTATAAATTTTTTACTTAAAACCATAATCCATATACTTTTGGCGGTTTTTTCGTTTACTTATTTTAGCGTATTTTTCATCATTTGATTATATAAAAATATTTTTTAAACGACGTTCAATTATGTAATGGATATTGCATGATGGTGAAATCTAATGTGGGGCTTGACATACGTCACTATTTATGGGAATTGACGTCAAAAAGCTTCCAATCTTTAATCAAATCCAATCTATCTTCTCACTCAACTCATTAAATGTAATCTTTCACACAAACGACATCGTTTTTCTTTTTCACTTTTAGTTCACTTTTTGCCACTTTTAGCCCCTTGGGAATTGACACTTTCATATTCCCAATCCCATTTTTATCCAAAATAAGAAACTCAATCCAAACACATATTATATATAACTCTTGTTCTTGGATTTCAATTAAGTCATACATTATTTACATATTTAAAAAACTATGTTTATATAGTTTGGTAGCAAGAACTTATTAAACCCGACCCGACACGTCCAACTTATACTCCGAGCTCATGATCATCCATTCCTACCGGCACCAGCACCAGCACCACAACTGCCGCCGATTGTGTTGAAGAAATGACCCAATTCTCCTAACTCCGGTTGCTCATACGTAAACAATGGAGTGGTGGGGATGTAATTCGTCTCCCACCGGTGCAAGTTAGCATTCGGGAGTTGTGGGATGCTAAAATGAGCCTCGGTTTTGCACATTTTAGCATCACGGGTAGGAGGTTGAGTTGGGAATAATATGGGTTTAACCATGTTTGGGTTAGTGGTATGATGTATGGTTGGGAAACTTGGTAGGTTTAGAAGTGATTTGATGTCTTGATCATTGATTTCTTGAGTGTTGTCATCAAATAAAAATGGATTTTGAAGTGGTAACATTGGAGTTGTACCTTCAAGAAAGGGCCTTTTGGTAATTTCATTGGGTTTGGGAGTTGTGGGTGATGGTACCAATGTAGATTGATGGTTTTTGAAATGAGGGTAGTTTTGTCCACAACTTGATTTCTTTTCCCCTTGCTTGTGAAATATCCTACAAATCACCCATTCATCCTGCAAGACCAGTTGTACTATGTGCATCAAAAGTTGTACCAATACTAACTTAAAACTAGGCAGAAGTTGTACCAATACTAACTTAAAACTAGGCAGAAGGGTAACCAACAAGAGAGATGAACATGAAAATGGCTTTAGACTCTTAAGCTAAACAAAAACAAGTTATCACACATTAACATTGAAAATGGCATTTTTACTTTATACTTTTGTGCATTTAGTACCTCAAAACATACAAATCTATACTTAAGAAATACAAATGTATATAAAGAGTTATGCTTAAAAAGTTAAATAATAAAACTTAATATTAATAACTTTATATCTTTATAATATAGGCATTGAATATACAATCAATTTATGTTAAGAAAAAGTAATACATTTTCTAAAATTTTTTAATAATAGACAAATCAACCCAAATAACACTCGTTTAGTTTAACATTATTTAGATTAAAAATGTTAACAAACCTGCTTAGTCCAAATCAAAAAAAAATTTTAACGGCCAAAGAATAATTTTTAAACCCGGTCACCCGGGTAAACCCAATGGCGAAAGGCCAACCACGCCCGCGAACATTGACAGCGGTGGCTTGGCTCGCCCTCGCCACCTAAAGGCCCACTGTGATAAAACCCTTAGCCCACTAGAAACATATTGCACCTAGTGAGACTCTAACTCATGACCTTCACATGAAAAATCATACGGTGTCTCCTCCTAAACCAGTTGATCTAGAACATTCACCCAAATAAAAAATTACCAATCATTTTTAATGACACGTAACAAAAAATAAGATCATAATAAAAACTATTATTTTTTATATTCTTTTATCGATTTGTCAACCAGAAAAATAGTGCAATGATAACCCTGTCATATCATAAAGTCAAATCAATATAAAAAAACAAAAAAAACTCCACAAAAGTCAACCTAAAGAAAACAACAAAACAAATGCATAGAATGGTTGTACTGTACAACCCGTCAGAGCATATAGTTGTTGGTACCTTACACGTGTGCCGATAAGCAAAGTCTCCATCCAGCCGGTACTCATGCATGACCCATTTCGTCTTTTCACCATGTGGGGCCCGACCCTTATAAAAAACCAATGTTTTCTTCATACCCAACAGGGTCCGACCCGACCCGCTACTGAAAACCTCCCGGTCCTTACCCGTTGCCTTCCAGTAACCCGACCCGGTTGCCCGATTCGTTCTTAATCCGGTCGGGTATTTTCGATCCCTTAAGCTGTAGAAATACCATTCTTTTTCACCCATCTTTGCTACTTCTATATGCACCATAAAATAATTAGCGATACGATATTGTACCGTATGCATAGGTAGTTGTACGTAGATAACCCAAAAGCCCGTCACAAAACAATATTTTGAGATGTTTATGTAAATGGTTTGATTTTGATTGTTTAACGGTTCAGTCTAATTTGAAAGTTAAAAAGTTAAGATCAAAAGTAATTTGAAATGACTACTTAACTTTAACAATTCATGAATTTTTTATTTGTAAAATATATAGGTTATGTATAAGTATTATAATCATAAACCGTCTCTAATCATTTTAAAATTTTAATACGATAAAGTAAACTGTTAAACTGTCAAATCAGTAAAACCGAATGATAAACTGAATGATCCAACTGACCCATCGAGATCGACGTTAACTGTTCAACTTAGAATTTTATTAAAACAGTAAACACCCATTGTATTAGACTTGATTTTTTGCTTTCTTAAAATTTAAGTGGTAGTTTTTTTTATTAAATGGCAAAAAAGGGGTAGTTTTTTTAATTAGACTTAGTTTTTTTGTTTTCTTAATTTTAAAGTGGTAGTTTTTTTAACGATGAAAATCAAACTAGTTTAAAAAGGGGCATTTTTTGTAGTGGATTATGTACCATTAATATGGTTTGTATTAATGTTTGTACATAGTGCATATATAATTGACATATATAATTGTACATTAAATGTAAAAAAAAAAATTATTTGTTTTGATTCAGTTGCATTATTGGTTTGCACCGTACTATAATTATTTTTCAATCAATGCACTTTTCGTTTTTAGTGGCTAAAGAAATGTCATAAATGCATGGTACTTGTTACAACTCTATTTGCATAGGGTACAAGTGGTAGACCAAGGAGCGCAGCACAGTACATCAGAACCCCTTTGGTGTAAGTTAGATGAGCCATTGTCAGAAAATGAATTTAGATAGATTTCATGGGCCAGAAAATATATTTAAAAAAAAATAATAATATTAAAGAAAAAGATAATTATTTGTGAACATTTGTTGTTTGATAGACGTATGCATTAAGTACTTGTACTTAAAACCCTCTATGCACATATCAAGATTGTGTCTTGAACATAATGGTCTCCAAGAAACTTAAATGTCAATAAAATAAAGATACGTGAGTGTCCCAAAAGTGTTTATTTGATGGTGAAATTAGTGTCCCTAAAATGTGTGTTTGATTATAAATTAGTATGTGTGCATGAGGTATATGTTTTTAAGGTCAAAGTGTACCAAAAGTGTGTTTAATGATGAATTATTGTTTATGCATGCCAATGGAGGTCTGATATGTTTTGAAGGTGTTTTTTAGAGGTGAAAGTATCCCTTAAAATGTGTAAGGTAAAAATATCTCTTGTGTTTTGAAGGTAAACTGTCCCTTAAAGTGTGTTCTAAGGTAATTAGGCAAAACTATTAGGATTAAATGGATCAGCTAAAGACAATTGAACACACACATTAGTAAATAAGTAAATCTCACACGATGGTTTAGTCGGTATGGCCTATGTTCACGAAACGAAATTTAATGTGGTGAAAATTATTAGGACTAAGTGGCGTAGCAGAAGACTATTAAAAAACACACACACTCACGAAAAACAGTAAATTAACACGAGAGATTTAACGTGATTCAGTTCTAGAACTATAACTAATATTTCTTTTTATTTGCACTGTATAAAGATTACAATATATAACATGTAACATAGTCTGTATAAAGACTAATTGGAGTTTACAACTTAATTATTGAACGAGCTAAAAACCTTCACATACCCAATAAAACGTCTTCTTAAAAGGTGTATTTGATGGTGTAACTGCAAACATCGGTTTTAAGTGTGTGTTGAAGGTGAAACCATCCTTAAAGTGTGTGTTTGAAGGTGAATGCGTGAAGCATCACTTCCTAATGATTGTGTTGAAGGTGAAAGTGTGTTAATCATCATTAAAGTGCGTGTTTGAAGGTGAAACCATCTCTTAAACTGTGTGTTTGATGGTATAACTGTAAACATGATCAGTTTCCAACTGTGTGTTGAAGGTGACACTATCCCTTAAACTCTTAAAGTGTGTATTTTAAGGTGTAACTGTAAACATAAACATCAGTTTCTAACAGTGTATTAGTATCAGAAATTAACCCTTAAAAGTCTGTGTTTGAAAGTGAAAGCAACCCTTAAAAGTGTGTGTGTTTGAAAGTGAAACTATCCGTTAATAAGTATGTGTTTGAAAGTGAAAATAAACCCTTAAAACTGTGTGTTTGAAGGTGAAAATAACCCTAAACTGTGTGTATTTCAAAAACATACCTGGTAATTCCCATGGTTCACATCGATTAAGATCAACTTCAGCAATATCAACACCACAAAAGCTAGAGTTAAACACCTTAGAAGCAAGATAAAAGGTGATAAGTTCTTCATCTGTGGGATGAAACCTAAACCCTGGTGGCAAACCACTATCACCACCACCACCACCACCACCACCGGTGCCACCGGTGGTGCCACCACCAAGCTCACAGAGTATGTCTTCAATCCCAAGCATCATGAGTGAAGAAGAAGATCAGAAGAAGAATAGTGTAGGTAGGGTTGTTTTTTTGAAGAAATTAAAGCACTGAAATGTGAAGGGAATTTGAGATCACATAAGGTCTATATAAATAGGACTAATCAAGACACATGACGGGTAAAAGGACAAAATACAAAACAAAAGAGATTTATATATAGAATAAAAAGTAAATTGTAATTTTTATATCTGTGTTTTAAAGATCTTAACAGGATCAGTCATATTTTAACAGTTTTCATACTTGAGTTTTCGAATGCTGACAGGTTAAGTACATCCGTCAAATTTTCTTTAAACGTCCGTTAAATCCTCCCCCCACGTGCTCCTCACGTGAGGGGCAAAACAGTCAATTGAAACAATTTATTAATCTTTTCAACCAAAAAAACCCCAACAACATCGATCCAACCACCTGCCCATTCTTCCATCGTCCGCCCCCTCCCCCTTCTTCTTCTTCGATCGTTCGCCCCCTCTAGCTTCTTCTTCGAGCTTCTTCATTCAATTGACTCTATGTTTTAACTCGTTTGAGCCCTAATTTCATTTAATGTTCATAAACACCATTCAAAACCACCAATTTTATTGAAGCCTTAAGTATTGAAGATCTGCTCAAGAAGGAATGGCCTCAAGAAGAAGTAACACCTTATTTCAATCATGTTCAAAAAGCTCGTTTTCAAGCTCTAATCATGGTTAAGTTGGTAATTCCTTTTCAGGAACGAATCCAATTTGCTCTTGCGGATGTGGAACCGTGATTATAACTTCATGGACCGAAGCAAATCTGGGTCGTCGTTTTCATTGTTGTGTAAGAATGTTGTTTTTTGGTTTTGAATCCAATTTTCTATTGAAGTTAATATGGTTATTAGTCTTTATCTGAACTTACTGTTGGTAGATAAGAAAGTTATGGCTTACTAGATAAGAAAGTTTATTTATTACTAATTTGAACTTTATTAACAAAGATCAAGTTGTGGCTTTGTCGTACGATTTGACCATGAAATGTGTGCAAGGTCAAAAGTAGTGATACGTGGATTGCTCAAAAGAATCAATGAATGTCAAGAATTAAGAAATTCAAGTGATGATGAAGTAAGAAGATTGAACATTGTCATAGGTGAAGAGAAGCAATTATCAAGTGCCAAAGCTAATGAAGTTTGCTTGTTGACTAACAAGTATCAAGAACTAGCTACTGCAAGTGTTATGCAAGCCAAAAGATTAAAGTTTATCATAGCTTTTAGTTGGTGTTTATATGTTATGTACTTGATGTTTACTAAATCTAGTTAGTTGTTTTAGTAGGTGTTTCTTTATTATGTTGTTGATAGTTACTAAATCTTCTTAATTGTTATAGTAGGTAATTAATGGACTTATTGTCTAGTCTAATGTATGAAAGTTGATGAATGGAATGCATTTTATGGTCATTTTCATTATAATTTATGTAACAATACTAAACCAACAAAACAGGTCAAAATAGATAATTTATAATATGTAACAATACTAAACCAACCAAACGGGTCAAAATAGATAATCTATAATATGTAACAATACTAAACCAACCAAATGGGTCAAAATAGATAATCTATAATATGTAGCAATACTAAACCAACCAAACGGATCAAAATAGATAATCCATCATATGTAACAATACTAAACCAACCAAACAGGTCAAAATAGATAATCCATCATATGTAACAATACTAAACCAACCAAACGGGTCAAAATAGATAATCCATCATATGTAACAATACTAAACCAACCAAACATAACCAAACAGGTCAAAATAGATAATCTAAGTTTCAAAAATCAACATATGTAATCGAAGTTTCAAAAGCTGATTAACTGAACCATACATAACTAAAACAAGTTTCAAAAACAACTCTTTCATTCAATCTTGACTTGCTTTTGGTGCAGTTTGCGATGCATCCTGTGACTGAGCTTCACCCTTGCAACTTCTACTATTATGACCCTTGTTCCGGCACTTTCCACAAGTTTTAGTAGTTCCCTTCCTCGTCAACTTCCCAATACTTATGATAACTTCTTTAATCTCAATAGCAGACTTTTTTTTCATCTTTTTGGGCCTACCAATCTACGTGTGATGTTTTGGAGCAATTAGTTTGGTTGGGCACAAAACTGGTATCCAAAGATCTTTTCCATTTATTGGCTCAAGAGTGTTCATGTATACTTTCTTCCATGTATCCAACCGATAGACTTCTAACACCCACCTTTCTAGAATCTCAATGTCACATCCTAACCGATGGCAGAAACATCGTGGCGCAAGAAGTGATAGATTGTTCAAAGACATCATAGAATTAAAGTAACAATAAATTAAGACTAAATTGCATTTTCATTAATCAATATAACGTTACAATGCTTCAAATAACATACATAAATGTTGAGAAATACAAGTCTAAAACAAGCATGACAAAATGATAGATTTGGTGTGTTTTTAAGTCCACCTAATTGAATTTCTTGATAAAGCTTCAAGCACTTCCTGCAACATATATAAAATATTAGTCAACATATATAAAATATTGGTCAACATATGAATATGTTGGTGAGCATACAAGTTTGAATACATAGTATAATAGAGAATAAATCTCAATTAAACATGAGTAAACTATACTAAAGTTTGTACATTGCTAGCATGCAAAGCCGATAATCAAACCAAAGTGTCCACTAGCGTAATCTTAGTAATAAAAATGACCAAGACCGTAAATATCGAATAACTTAACACAGACCCATCATAGTAGGGCGGATGTGGTAGTCCTATAGCGTTATACATGTTAAGGGAGGTTTAGATTGCCTGCAAGATAATGTATTCTAGAATGTATTCACAAATAGTATAACAAATAAGCAAGTTTGTATGAATTGAGTTTTAGAATAATTTTGATTGAATGAATAATTGAGTGTATTTGATAATTGATACATGTTGCAACTCAAGTAGTGTTAAAACCAAATGGGTGAAGTATGACTCACGCTTTGGCGATTAGAATCCACAAGAATAAATGATTGAGTTTAAAGGATTCACCAAAGTCACCCTAAAAGGTAAGCGAAAATATGTAAGTTTAGGATTCAAAGTGTGAGATTTTAGCAATTGAAAAGTATACAAAAATTACAAATATGAGAGTACATGAAAGTATATACTATTTAGAAACTTATTTGGACACCATGCATTGTGTGTGTTCTTTATGAGTTTTAGTCACTCACTGGAAGTCCAAAATAAGAAATCATAAGATTAATATAATGTCTACCTTAATGGCATTAAACGTCTTTTTGGCATATGGTGTCAAAGGTCCTTCATTATTTTCTTCACATTTTGCTATCACCTTATACACCAACATAATTCTTCTCAGCATGTATTCTCTGATGTATTCTAAACAAGTAATGATAGGCTTGTCTCTTCCTCCGACTAACTGCTTGTTGAATACCTCACACAAGTTGTTAAGTAGTACATTGCATTTTGCCCGTCCTGTTTACAATGAATATAACTTTAACTTCAAGTTTATTAGTAGAAATAACGTTACCATTAGCTCAACAGTGTTACTTACCACTAAAGTGTGATCTAGTCCAATGTTTTTGTGGAATCTGATTCAACCAAGCATGTAAACTATCATCCTCCTTCTTAATTTCCTTTATTCTCTTCTCAAACTTTTGCACGGTGGTAGCACTAGCACAGTTCTATAACATGTTTTTGAAAACATCTCCTCTCCATTTTGATTTCATATTCTCATGTATGTGTCTCAAGCAATACCGATGCTTAGCACTAGGAAATGTCTTGGCTATTGCTGGTATAAGACCCTAACAAACAATGAATATAATAATTAAGTAATAATACTAAATTACCTTCTGCTTATCACCGATGAATGTGAAATTGGACCTAACATTCAGGTCAAGATCATCTCCAAGGCATTCTAAGAACCATGTCCATGAACTCGAAGTCTCAGCTTCAACTAGTGCATATGCAACATGATATATCCCATTGTTTGCATCAACTCCGACCGCAGTCAATATCTGTCCAGAAAATGGACCTTTCATGAAATATCGATCTAAGCCAAGTATCTCCCTCCAAATCATCTTAAAACCTTTTTTCAAAGCTGCAAAACAAATGTAAACTCTCCTAAATTGTCTAGTCAAACTGCTTGGATTAGTTGGTGGTTCAAATGCAACTTTTATCGTGTTCCCAAGGTTGGCTCTAATCAATTCAGAACAATAATCTCTAAGCAAGCCATACTGAATGTGATAATTGCCATCAAGTTTCTTTAATGCAATAGATCTAGCCCTAGAAATTTTCATTAAAGAGATTTGAACTTTATGTTTTTTCTGAAGTTGATTTTGCAAGGCTACCAAGGGTATGGTGGGGTTATCCTCAACTAAAGGTGCAATCTCTCTAGCTATCCAACTCATAATATACAAGTCGACAACTCGGGTTTGCATACATTCGTGATGTTGCCTAAAGGTTTTCACACACCATGATTCTGAGACATCATTCATAGAGATATATAAATTTCATGGGCAAGTGGGCTTAGAATACTTTTTTCTTGGCTTTTTACTTGCACTACATGATTCTTCATCTGAAGCATTTGCGTTTTGAGAAGATTTTCTTTTACTGACTTTTTTACTCACATTTTGGCTAAAAGTCAAACATTCCCCACTTTTAAACATTGGAGTTATACCCATACAAACAACTTGAAATTTATTTTTTTTTATTTCTTTTGATGTGAAGTTGTCTCCTACTCTTAAGAGCATTCCTACTCTTAAGAGCATGCTCCCCAACCATCAATGCTATCTCTTTCTTGTCATTAATAAGTTGTCCAACATAGAATGGAGATGTTGTTAGTTCCTTAACGTTGTTCTTTTTTCTAATTTGCTTCAAAGTTCTCTTTAGTGGTAGAACATCATCTTCATTTTCACTATTGCTTTCAAAGTCATCCAATTCAACATGTAACTCATCGACGCCATCATTCTCCACTTTCAAGTCATCATCTTCAACACAAACAGAATCCCTAAAGTCATCCATGTCCTGTTCTACATCCTCAACCATATTTTTTGTATCTTCGATATAATCGTCGTCATCATCATCATCATCACTATTACTGTCATAGTTAACCAAGTCGATATGTAGGCCATCTTGTTCATCACTAATTTTTGTCTTGTGAGTGGCTGCAAAGAATATGAAACACAAACAATATTAAAGTTGTAAATTAATGAATTGACCAACCTTTAAATAAAATAAAGTCACAATAATAAAATAATCACCCACTATTGTATAAAATAATGAATTCACGTATGATTAATGCATTACATCAAAAGGAATTTTTAAAATCCATGCATTAGTTCATATAAGATTGCACATAAAACTTTATTAACTTGTAAATTTCAAAAATTTCACACAAAAGTATATCAAATTCATGTATAAACAACCTTCACATCACAAATTAAACAAAGAAGTTAGCTTCTAAATTTCATAGATTTCACACAAAGTATATAAAAGTTTCAAATCACCTGCTCTTAATCAAAAATCACAAACAAGTATCACTTAAAGTCAAACGGATCAGGGTTTCAGACGCCATCCAATAAAAACTAGCACCCAGAACCTTCAAACGACCTTGAGACGAGGTTTATCGCAAATCTATTGGAGGGGGTGGAAGATCGAAGAAGAAGAAGTTGGAGGGGGCGGGCGATC